>JANXIP010000030.1:1008034-1118034 GCA_026167965.1 Cyanocitta stelleri | reverse complement strand
TAGGATTAGTGAGCATCTTTAGGGACGGCGAGCGTCCTTTGGGAGAAGAGAAGGTCCTTTTGGGGCAGGGAGCTTCTTTGGGGACAGGGAGGGTCCTTTGGGACCCGGGAGCGTCTTTAGGGACAGGTAGAGTCCTTTGGGGGCAGGAAGAATTCTTTGGGATCAGGGATCATCTTTAGGGACAAGGAGAGTCCATTGGGGGCAGGGAGCACCCTTTGGGATCAGGGAGCATCCTTTGGGATCAGGGAGAATCCTTTGGGATCAGGGAACATTTTTAAAGACAGGGAGAGTCGTTTGGGATCAGGGAGAATCCTTTGGGATCAGGGAGACTCTTTGGGATCAGGAAACGTCCTTTGGGGACAGGGAGAGTCCTTTGGGGGCAGAGAGCATCTTTGGGGACAGGGAGTGTCCTTTAGGGGCAGAGAGGGTCCTTTGGGGACAGGGAGGGTCCTTTGGGATCAGGGAGTGTCCTTTGGGGGTAGGGAGGGTCCTTTGGGGGCAAGGAGCATCTTTTGGGATCAAGGAATGTCCTTTGGGATCAGGGAGCATCTTTAGGGACAGGGAGAGTCCTTTGGGGGCAGGGGGGTTCTTTGGGATCAGGGAGCATCCTCTGAGATCAGGGAGCATCCTTTGGGATCAGAGAGAATCCTTTGGGATCAAGGAGCCTCTTTGGGATCAGGAAGCGTCCTTTGGGGACAGGGAGCATCTTTGGGGACAGGGGGAGTCCTCTGGGGACAGGGAGGGTTCTTTGGGATCAGAGAGCGTCCTTTAGGGACAGGGAGCGTCTTTTGGGGACAGGAAGCGTCCTTTATGGCAGAGAGCATCTTTTGGGGACAGGGAGTGTCCTCTGGGGACTGAGAGAATCCTTTGGGATCAGGGAGTGTCCTTTGGGATCAGGAAGAGTTCTTTAGGGGCAGGGAGCATCTTTGGGGACACAGGAGGATCCTTTGGGATCAGGGAGTGTCCTTTGGGGTCACAGAGAATCCTTTAGGGCAGAAAGCATCCTTTGGGATCAGGGAGAACCCTTTAGGGGCAGGGAGTGTCCTTTGGGATCAGGAAGAGTTCTTTGGGGGCAGGGAGCATCTTTGGGGGCACAGGAGGATCCTTTGGGGGCAGGGACTGTCTTTTTGGGGGCCGGGAATGTCCTTTGGGGTCAGAGAGCGTCCTTTGGGATCAGGGAGCATCTTTGGGATCAGAGAGAGCCCTTTGGGACCAGAGAGTGTCCTTTGGGATCAGGGAGCGTCTTTAGGGACAGGGAGCGTCTTTGGGATCAGGGATCAACTTTGGGGACAGGGAGTGTCCTTTGGGATTAGGGAGCATCTTTGGGGAGAGAGAGAATCCTTTGGGGTCGGGGAGCGTCCTTTGGGATCAGGAAGCGTCCTTTGGGATCAGGTAGTGTCCTTTGGGATCAGGAACCATCCTTTGGGGGCAGAGAGCATCTTAGGGGCAGGGAAAATCCTTTGGGATCAGGGCACGTCCTTCCGGACACCCCTCTTTCTATGGGGCAGCGGGACACCTTTTATGGGGCAGAGCGGGGTCCGGCCCGGTCCTGGGGAAAGCCGCCCCCTCTTGGAAGCCCAGCTTGCCCTCTGCTCCCAAAAAAAACCCCGCTCGGGATCAGGTGGAGGTGGAGGGAGCACCCCGGGGCTGGGACATTCCCATACGGCCTCAATCCCTCCTTCCCCCGCTGCCGAGGAGGAAAACTTGGCTGCTCCTTCTGGAATTCCTTCCCAACATTTCCCTCCAAAGCCGCGCTCCCCAAACCCCCGCGAGCCAAAACCTCGCGGCAGCCGCGGGTTCATCAGTGAGCGAGCCCTGCCCTGCCCCGGCCGTGCGGAGGTCGCGATATTCCTCACGATATTCCTCACGATATTCCTCACGATATTCCTGATCAATGAGCTCGGGGCCCCGGTCCCGCAGAGCCCGAGGAGAGTCCCGAGGGGAGGCCCGGGGAGAGGCCCGGGGAGAGGCCGGGGGAGAGCCCGGGGAGAGCCCCAAAGAGCCCAGGGAGAGCCCCAAAGAGCCCCGAGGAGCGCCCGGGGAGAGTCCGAGGAGAGCCCGGGGAGAGCCCGGGGAGAGCCCCGGGGAGAGTCCTGGGGAGAGCCCGAGGAGAGCCTGGGGAGACTCCGAGGAGAGGCCAGGGAGAGGCCGGGGAGAGGCCAGGGAGAGGCCGGGGAGAGCCCGAGGGCAGCCCGGGAAGAGCCCGGGGAGAGTCCGGGGAGGGTCCGGGGAGGGTCCGGGGAGGGTCCGGGGAGAGCCTGAGGAGAGTCCGGGGAAGAGCCCAGGGAGAGCCCCGAAGAGAGCCCCAAAGAGCCCGAGGAGAGCCCGGGGAGAGCTCCGAGGAGAGCCCGGGGAGAGACCAGGGAGAGTCCGGAGAGAGACCGAGGAGAGGCCGGGAAAAGCCCCAGGGAGAGCCCGGGGAGAGTCCGAGGCGAGCCCGAGGAGAGCCCGGGGAGAGCCCGGGGAGAGCCCGGGGAGCGCCCCGGCCCAACCCTCGGAGAGCCCCGGTCTCCCAGAGCCCCAGAGAGCCCCGCAGAGCCCCGGAGAGGCGGCGGAGAGCGGGGAGAGTGGCGGAGGAGCCGCGGAGAAGCCGCGGTTCACCAGCGGAGCCGGAGCCAGCCAAGCACGAAATGTGCAGCCTCAGATCTCGCGTGTCCCACAAGACGGAGCGGCCGCTAATTAACAGCGAGCGGCTCCTGCGCGCGGCCCGAGCCGCCTGTAATGGGCTGAACTCCCTTTGTGGCGGTGTCACCGCAAATGTTTCTGATAAGGGAAAGCATCCAAGGATCAAAGGCTCTAAAGCTTCTCAATTTCCTCGAGCTGCCTCGACTTTTCCTCACCTACTTCTGCTTTTTCTTGGCGTTGCTTTGGTTTTTTTCATTTCCAGGCCCTTCTCCCCTTTCCCAGCCCCTCCAAGGGGATGCGGCCCCCCCCAAGAAGTTCCAACCTTCCCCGAGGAGCTCCAAACCCCGTCCAAGGAGATCCAAACTCTCCTCGAAGAGCTCCAAACTTCCCCCGAGGAGCTCCAACCCCACCCGAGGAGCTCCAAACCCACTCCAAGGAGTTACAAACTCCCTCCGAGGAGCTCCAAATCCTCCCTGAGGAGCTCCAAACCCTCTCTGAGAAGCTCCAAACCCCCTCCAAGGAGCTCCAAACTCTCCTCGAAGAGCTCCAAACCCTCCCCAAGGAGTTACAAACCCACCCCGAGAAGCTCCAAATCTTCCTTGAGGAGCTCCAAACCCTCCCCAAGGAGCTCCAAACCCCCTCCGAGGAGTTACAAACCCACCCCGAGGAGCTCCAAACCCTCCTTGAAGAGCTCCAAACACCTCCAAGGAGCTCCAAACCCATTCTGAGGAGCTCCAAATCCTCCCTGAGGAGCTCCAAATCCCCTCCAAAGAGTTACAAACCCACCCCGAGGAGCTCCAACCCTGCCCGAGGAGCTCCAAACATCTCCCTGAAGAGCTCCAAACTGTCCCCGAGGAGCTCCAGCCCCCCTCCAAGGAGTTACAAGCCCTCGTTTAGGAGCTCCAAACCCCGCCCGAGGAGCTCCAAATCCTCCCTGAGGAGCTCCAAACCCTCCCCAAGGAGCTCCAAACCCTCCCCGAGGAGCTCCAACACCCCCTGTCCCTCCCGACAGACCCAAGGGCCGTTAAAGCGTAGGGGTCAGTCCTGGACGGTGCTCCCAAAATATCGCCACCATCATCATCCTCCTCATCCTCATCGTCCTCATCACCATCATCACCCTCATCATCCTCATCACCATCATCACCCTCATCATCCTCCTCATCCTCATCATCCTCCTCATCCTCATCGTCCTCATCATCATCATCATCCTCATCTTCCTCATCTTCCTCATCATCCTCATCACCCTCATCACCTTCATCACCCTCATTGCCTTCATCACCCCCATCACCCTCATCATCCTCATCACCCTCATCACCCTTCATCACCCTCACCACCCTCATCACCCTCATCATCCTCATCATCATCATCACCCTCATCACCATCATCATCATCATCCTCATCACCTTCATCACCTTCATCATCCTCATCACCTTCATCACCTTCATCACCCTCATCACCCTCATCACCCTCATCACCTTCATCATCCTCATCACCTTCATCACCCTCATCACCCTCATCACCCTCATCATCCTCCTCATCCTCCTCATCCTCATCACCCTCGTCACCCTCATCATCCTCATCACCTTCATCACCCTTCATCACCCTTCATCACCATCACCCTCATCGCCCTCATCATCCTCATCACCCTTCATCACCTTCATTATCCTCAGCATCATCACCCTCATCACCCTCATCACCCTCATCACCTTCATCACCCTCATCATCCTCATCACCCTCATCATCCTCATCACCTTCATCACCCTCATCACCTTCATCACCCTCATCACCCTCATCACCCCCATCACCCTCATCACCCTCATCACCTTCATCACCCTCATCACCCTCATCACCCTCATCACCCTCATCATCCTCCTCATCCTCCTCATCCTCATCATCCTCATCACCCTCATCACCCTTCATCACCCTTCATCACCATCACCCTCATCGCCCTCATCATCCTCATCACCCTTCATCACCTTCATTATCCTCAGCATCATCACCCTCATCACCCTCATCACCCTCATCACCATCATCATCCTCATCACCCTCATCACCCTCATCACCCTCACCACCCACGTTCTGCCTTTCAAACCCAGCTCCGCTCGCCCTCCCCGCGCCCCCCGGGCCCTTCCTTCCCCTCCTGTCCCCAACTCCGGCTGACAAATGTCTTTATAAACACGCAGCAGTGACATCGAATTCCTTCTGTGGCGCGCTCCCGCCGGGTGCCAGCTCGGGGATGAGCCGGGAATGAGGAGGAGGAAGAGGGAGGAGGGGAGGAGGAAGAGGTGGAGGGGATTTTTGGGAGGAAGCGGGGGAGGGGGAGGGGATCCAGCCACCCTCCCTCCCCCGGGCCGCATCCCCCTCGGAAACTCTGCTCCCTGCCAGTGCCGCACCTGCGCTTCCCAACTCCTTCGTTTTCCTGGGATGAGAGGGGAGCAGGGGACGAGGAGCCCCCCAAAAACCCAAAGCAGGGGGGGCCTGGCTCCTCCGCCGCCCCCTCAGCATCTCCCACTCAGCGCTCCCCTTTCCCACCTCGCATCCCTCCTTTCCTTCCCGACCTGAGACCCCCTCAGCATCTCCTGACCACCCCCAAAAAACCCCCAGAGTCCAAACCAGGCCGAAGTTCCGATGAAATAACCACAGAATTTATTTTAAAACCCACAAGAAGGCGAATAAAACCCCGCGGGGGGAGAGGAGAGAAAAGCAGCGGCTGATGGAAACGAGCTTTTTTTTTATCCCTGCCCCCTTCTTTTTAAGAATAACGTCCATAAATACGGAATATCCGCAAAGCCCGGGTCTGCAGAGAGGCCCTGATTTGCCTTTTTTTTTTTTCCCCCCCTCTTTTGTGGCAAACGCAATTTCCCCAAAGATCCTTTTGCCCCCAGCCCCCTCACCCCAATGCTCCAGCGAGTCCCTTCCCTCTTTAAGGCCACTGTCACACGTGCCTTAAAACCCATGGAAATTCCCCTGAAAAAATTTGGAAAAAGCTCCTCGTAGGGGTGGGGAGGGGGAATTTGGGGGGGGGGGGGGGGGGGAGGTGAAACGGCGGCGTGGGGGGGGGGGGAAGGGGAGGTTAATCCGGGTTTAACGCCGTGATGCAGTCGCAGGACCAGGGCTCGGCTGATTGCGTTATCTCTTCCCAACATTTGGGTCTCCCATATTTCACCCAGCCAAATAGCTGCGAGAAAAAAAGTGCGGATGGAGGCACTCCTGACGCCTCAGGAAAATATGTTATTAATATCTAAATAACTTCCCAATACTGTCTCTAAATCTCCCCTTCGCCACTCCAGATGATGAATTCGTTTGAAGTGTTCTCCCGTCTCATCTCCGCTCTCTCTCTCTCTCCCTCCTTTTTTTTTTTTTCCTTTTTTTTTTCCTCCCAGAACCAGGCTTATTTCAAACTGGTAAATATCTAATTCCTTTAACCACGCTGCAGACACGTCTCTCCCCCCTCTTTGGCGCACAATTCCCATTTGGAAAGATCCGCACGGCCGCGGCTCCGCGGGAGAGCGAGACCCCAGCGCGGCCCTGAGCTGCTCCTTGAGATGATTTTGGGTTAAAAGCGGCGTTTTCTGGGGGGGGCTCTGTTGGTTTCCAGCATCCCCCGGGTCACGCAGTTCCCTCTCGGCCTTCCCTGCCTTGATTCCAACCCTGCCCCCTCTCTCCCGGCCCAATTAGGGCCCAAACCCGGGATTAGGACGAGACCTCCCCGCTTCCTTCCTGCGCGGCTCTATCGCTCCTCCATCTCCCCCCCGTCGCCCAAAACCTGCTTCCTACCCGCCCCGGGTCATGAAATCACCTCCAAATTCCACATTAAAACGTCTCCCGTGCACTTCCTCTCCCGTCCCAGGCGAACCCCACCTGCCTCTGATCCCGAGATTTCCCTTCCCGCTGCCCGCGCTCCGGGATTTGAACCTTTTCTTCTCCCCCAAAGCAGGGAGATGGCGAGGGAGGGGAGGGAATGACGCCGGGAAAGAGGAAAAAAAAAAAACAAACCCCAACCCCAAAGGAGCCCAGGATCACAAACATCTCCCTGATATCCTCTCACTCCTCCCCGCACAGCCGAACCCCGCTCGCCGCATCCTTGTCTTAAGTTTGGGGTTGTTTTGTTGTTTGTTTTTTTTTTTTTTGCCAAGCGCCTCGTGTTCGATTATTCTCGTTCATTCCCCTCTCCAACCTTATCTCTCCTCCTCTCTTCTCTCCCCGCCGTCACACTCGATTTAGGCAGGAGTTTATCTTGCAAACATTCGCCGACTTTGTTTATGTAGCCCAGGTTCTGCAGCTACTCGTTCCCAAAAGCCACTGTTTGCCTTTGTAATTGTTATCTGTGTTTATTGTTGTACCTCATTTGTCTCAGCTTTTTTTGTGACATGTAAGCTCCGTGTGTGCTCGCATCCATCCCCCCCCCCTTCCTCCCTCTCCCTGCTTTTTTTTTCCACAATTTTTTTTTTTTTTTTTCCCTCCCTCTTTTCCCTCTCCTCTCCCGGCCTGAAATATGCACGGAATAACTCAGCCTAAAGCCAATGAATTGCTTGACACCTCCCTATCTCTTTCCTGCCCCCCATTATTAGAGCTGATCCCGCTCGCAACACTCACAAATCCCGCCTGGGCTCTGTTTGATTAGATTGCCAACCTTTGGTAATCCCTTGATTTGATGAAGTGGCTGCTCCCGCTTCCCCCCGTCCCGGCCCCCCCTTCCAATCGCGCTTCTAAACACACATTTACAGAGGAGCCGCTTGTTGGTTTTTAAACCCACGCCGATTGTTTGCTGATCAATCGACCCCGCAAGCGCCGCTTCCCTCCGCTCCTCGCTGCCGCCGTGGGGAACAAAGCCCCTTCTCAGCTTTTTTTTTTTGGGGGGGTGTCCCCCTCTTTGTCCCCCCCCTTCTCCCTCCACGAGCTTCGTCAAATCGGGCAGGACCTTCCCAAAAACGCGGCTCCCCAAAAAGGCGGCTGCTCCCGGGTGGAATTATCCTTTCCACCCCCCAGAGCTGGTCCCACCTTCCCCCACTTCCAAGGAACCCCAATCCCGCCGCTCTCCCCCAAAATCCGCCGGGGCACAAACTCGGGGGTGGAGGGGTGGGGGGGGGACACACGAAGCGGAGTGCGGAGGTGCGGGGCAGGGCGGAGAATTCCCTAAAAATCCGCTTTTCCACCCCAAATCCACAACCAAGCCGGGGCTCCCTGCGAGCATCCCCCGCATCCCGCGGGGCTCCGCGGGGGGGGAGGGGAGGGGGCAGCTGCGGCCCCGGGGTGACACGGTCGGGGTGGGGGTGACCCTCTCGAGGTGGGGGTGACCCCCCCGAGCTTCCCCGTCCCGCAGCGCCATCCCCAGACCCCCTCCTGCCCCCCAATTAATTGGCCGCAATTAATTCCCTGCTCTCCATCAAACCCCCCGAGCGGCGCCCCCCCAAAATTTGGGGGTGCCCAAATTCCCACCCCCTGCACCTCCCAGCGAGGGCGAGAGCGGCGCGTCCCCCTCCCCCGCCGGCCCTAATAAATAACAACAACCCCTAATAATAATAATAATAATAATAATAATAATAATAATAATAATAATAATAATAACAACGACAACAACAACTCGCTCTTAACAAGGATATCTATATTAAATAAATAAATAAATATTAAAAAAAAAAAAAAAAATAGAAACCCAAAGTGAAGCCTCATGAATATCCGCCCAGGGCTAGCTGGAGTGAGCCGTTTAAAGATGAAAGTGCAAAGAAATAAAGGCTCAATTTAATCTGCCTTAAAACCCTTCAACTTAACGTTTGTGCTGGGAACTCAGAGAGTGAGTACTGATTGGGGATAAATACATTTCTTAGCATGCCTTGGAGCTATTACACCCTTCTCCAACACAGCTCCCTATTCAACAGCCACAGTTTTCATTACCAGCTCTAATAAGTCTTAACATTATTAAATGCCAAGCAGACGATAGAAAGAAACAGGCGCAGGGTGGAAGCTTTCTTTCCCACTTAAAAAGAGAGAGCATTTAGGGCTGTCTTCCCCCGGCTCCCCGCGAGGAGAACCCGCCACGGAGCGTTTGGCAGCAGCGGAAAGGAAAAAAAAAAATTAAAAAAAAAATTTAAAAAAAAAGTAGAAGAAGAAGAAGGAAAAAAGAGATTAAAAAAAAAAGCCAAAATAAAGTTTTTTTCCCCCCCTTTTTTCCCCCCGCAGCTCTCGGAGGGAGAATTCGCTTGGAGACGAGGAAATTGATAAAAAATCATCCCCCCCCCCTCCAGCCGCGCCAGGTCGGGTTTGTCTTAGCGGGGAATAAAATTTGGGTGGAGGGGGCAAAGAGCTCCGCAGAGCTTTTGGTTGTGGGGTGCAAAATCGCGTCGTGTCCCAGCAGAAATCGCGGCTTTTCCGACCACAAACCGCGGGCTTGGGATTTTTTTCCGAGCACAAACTGCGGGCTTGGGATTTTCTTTTCTCAGACCACAAACTGCGGGCTTGGGATTTTCTTTTCTCAGACCACAAACTGCGGGCTTGGGATTTTTTTCCTCCGAGCACAAACTGCGGGGTTGGGGTGGTTTTTTTTTCCCCTCCGAGCAGAAATCGCGGCGTTTCCCAGCGCGCAGCCGCCGCCCGCCAGTGTTTTACAAGCGGCATCATCAATTATCTTAATTGGGGCCATTAAAACTTTCCCAGGCGTTAAAACCCGCCCGGGCGGCGGGAAATTTGGAATTTCGGACGCTTCTTTTGCAGCCGCGGCTTTGGAGATGCGCAGAGCCCGCCCCGCACCCCAAAAACCCCCGAATTCAAGTGGGGTTTTTTTTTGGGGGGGGGGGGAAGGGGGGATTTCTCCGCGCTCGGCGCAGCCGGGGCGCGACCATAAAAAAAAAAAAAAAAAAAGGGAATTGCTGATAAATTGGGATTTCTCTGCGGGGCTGGGAGAGGCGGATTCTGCGCGCTCCGAGGGAGCGCGGCGCTCCACAGGCTCCGGCAATGGGGAATTTGCCCAAATTAGCCCCCTTTCATCCCGGAATGGGGGCTCGTGTTTGATTTGTCCGCGGCCTCACCCATGAAGGGAGAAGGGAGCGTTTTGTTTTGCCTCTTGACACGCACTTTCTGCGTGGTAATCAGGGATAAAAAGCTCCCAGCTCCTTCATTCTGATTTTTTTTTTTTTTAATTTTTTTTTTTTTCTGGGTTTTGTTTTGTTTGTGTGGGTTCTTTTCGGGGGGTGGCGATGAAAACGCGCGCGGGGACGGCGAAAAAAAAACCAAAAAAACACCAAAACCAAAACACAACACCTCACCAACCTACGCTTTCAAAAATAAAGATATTTTCCCCAGCGGCCACGCTGGCTCGAAACTCAATTTAAACAACACCCCCGCCTCAAAATCTCCTTTTCCCCACTTTAATAAAATCTAAAAACACCCCGAAAAGCGAGCGGGGGGAGCTCCTGGCCCACACAATGGCCCCGGGTTGCAAATGAGCATCGCCCCCCTCTCCAAATCACAGCAACATTTTGCAGCGTCCAACGGCTCTGCCTTTCTGCAGCAGCCGCTCCGATAATATTACAAAACTATCTAACAGCAGGGAGTTTTGAATAATTTATCTCCCTTTCTTCCCGTCCTCGGCCCTTTGTCCAAAAGTTTTTCTCCTCCTCGCGGAATTTTGAATGAGAATGGACGCGCCCTCCCTCCCCCATCCCTTTACTCCGTTTTTAAGGCAGCCTCGGGTTTTTCCCCCTTTTCCCCCCTTTCTTTTTTTTTTTTTTTTTCCCTTTTTTCTTTCTTTTTTTCTTTCATTTTTCCCTTCTTTTCTTTTTTTCCTTTCTTTTTTTCCTTTCCTTTTTTTTCTTTCCTTTTTTTTTCTTTCCTTCTTCTTTCTTTCTTTTTTTTTTTCCTTTTTATTTTTCTTTTTTCTTTTTTCCCCCTCCCCTCCGCTGTTTGCTTTTGTGGGCAGGAATCTTTTCCTCAAAAAGCTTCAATAGACTCGAAGGTCTTTGTAAGTGAAGTTCATCTTCAAGGTTGGGAAAAGAGGAGGGGGAAAATAAAAACAAAAAAGGGTGGGGGGGGATCGGATCCTTAAAAAAAAAAAAAAAAAAAAAAGGAAAAAATAATAAAAAATAAACCCCGTTTTGTGCACCTTCATTTCCAACTGATGGGGGCACGGGGGAGCCTTTTCTGCCCCAAAATTCCCCCCACGCCATCATTGCCCCGCGTTGTCCCAAACTGGAGGGGAGGGAAACTCGGGAGCGACGGGGAAAGTTTGGAAGCGATTCCCACACCGGGATTGGGGGAAAACCCCGCTCACCCCGACAGCGGCGATGCCACAAATCCCCCAAAATTCCAACTCTGCCTCAACCCCAGCAGGCCCAGCCCGTGCTCGCTTTGCACCAATTCGGGAGAAAACCGGCAAATCCCAATTTCCCGCTGCCCGAGACTCCCAAAAACGCCCGTTTTGCCCCCAAAAAGGCGCCGGGCTCGGGCACAAGGAGCTCATTTTGGGCCCAAACCCAGCGGCTCCTCCTCCCGCGGCTCGAAGTTCCCCGTTTTTCCGAGCGCCTTCACTGACAAATCTCACGGATGCTCCCGCAAAATTCCACCTTGTTTTTGGGGGAAGGGGAATCACGGCGCTGCCCGCACTCAAATCCCACCCCCACCGCAGCTCCTCACCCCCAACCCCGCGTCCAGAGCCGCGAAAAGTTGGATTCTTCGGCAGAAAACGCCGGATTTGGGAGGTGATAACACAACCCCGCCACCGGCCTGGCCCGGAGCCTTCCGCGAGCACCCGCGAGGCTTTTCCCTGGATCATTTCCCCCGGATGATTTCCCCCGGATAATTCGGGGGTGCAGCCTCGCTCCGGGGACCCCGCCCCATCCCCCCCCGTGTCCCCTCGGTGCCTCGCGGCGCTCGCGGCTCCCGTCCCTAATTGATATTGATCGGCGCCATCGGTCACCTGTCAGCCCCGGTTCCAGGGGACCACTTAGGCGGCGGCAGCGAAATCTGTTTAACAAATTCATTTACGGCCTCCGAGGCGCCTCTCCCACCCCCCACCCCCCCCCCCCCACCACCACCCACCCCTCCTTCTCCAGCCATTCCCGGCCCTTTTTATGGATAATTGATCCCGAGCAAAGCACCGACAACTCTTCCTCCTCCTGGGAACGCCGCCGGCCCCGCTCCCCTCTGCGCGTCCAGCGGGGATTTTTCTTTTTGGGGTGGGGAAGGGGGAATCCGAACGCAGCGGTTCTGGAGCCATCCCGTGGCCCCGAAATGTCGCCCCCCACCCGGCGCGGCGCGGGGACACGCGGTACCTTTGTCGCCCAGGATGCCGTCGATGCTGTGCTTGGCCTTCTTGTCGCCGTCCTCCTCCTTCTTGTCGCAGTCCTCGTCTTCCTCTTTCTTCCCGAATTTGATGCGGAGCACGCGGCTAATCGAACTCACTAAACCTCGGACAGTCAAAGGCAGAAAGGCGAGTATAAGCTGCCTGGGAAAAGTGGGAATGCCGCGGGGCAGGAGGAGGCCTCGTGTCCCCTTTTCCCATGGGAATGCACCTGTCGGCACCGCCCCAAGAGTTCCCCAAATTCCCAAAGTGGGACCCGCCGCTCGCCGTCCCCACGGCCCGAGCAGCACCGGGATGTGCCCGGCACCGGCACCGGCAGCGTTCCCAGGGGCACCACCTGCTCCGGGACCGGGAAAAGTCCCCAAAATTCCCAAATTTCCCCCCAGCTCCCAGTGGGAAGCACAGCCGGGATGGAGCTCCGGGCCTGTTCTCACCCCACAGAGAAGGCGCAGCCGCCCCAAAACCCACAGGGACCTCACAGCGAAGCCCTGCAGAGCCCCACCAGACCCCAGGCACATCCCTGCCGGCTAAAATTTGGGATCCAGCCTCGCTTCCCATGGACAATCGGGATCTCTGGCTGTGAGGTCGGGATCCCATCGCTGCCGAGCAAATCCCAGCGGGACCGACCGGGCTCCCCTTTCCCCCTGGATCTGGGGGGCGCCTCTGGGGCTCTCCCCCTGCCCCAGCACCCCCCCGGCTTTCCAGGGAGCTGCAAAAAGTTGGGAAAAGGGGTTGGCTTGTGTTTGTTTTTCCAGCAGCCAGGGCACAAATCCCCCCTCCTATCCTGGGTTTTTCTCGGGATGATTTTTCCCCCCCTCCATCAAAGCAGAGACCAGGAGGGTTGGGAACGTCTGGAAAACGTTTCCCGTGGGATAAACATTCCTACGGGATTCGGGGGGGAGGCCGTGTGGCCAAGCTGCCTTCTCACCTGAGGGCACCGTGCTGCGGTCGCAGTGCCCGTCCTTCAGCAGCCGGTCCCGGATCTCCCAGCTGAACATCCCGGGGTTCTCCCGCTTGTATTCCTCGATTTTCTTCTCCACGTCGGGAGTCGCGACCTGCTTTTGTGACCAAGGGGCGCCGGAGGTGTCCCCGAGGGTGCGGAGAGAGGGGAAGGGAGAGGAGGGAAAAAGCGCTTTTAATTCAAAAGAAGCGCTGAGCAGCGCGGCTCAGCCCTGGCCGCTGGGTTTGGGGTGGAAAATGGGCATCGGGAAGGGGGGAAAGAGGGAAATAAAGCTGGGAAAAGGCCGAATGTTGGCCGTCCTGAAAGCGGAGTCTCTGAGGGCCGGGAGAGCGGGCAGGGTGGGATCACGCGGAGCTCCAGGGGACGCTTTTTGGGGTTGTTTCTGAGCAGCTCTTCCCAAAACATCCCCAAATTCCCCGCTCCCCGCACCCGCGGGGCCCGACGGAATCGCTCCAACGCGATTGCGCCACTTGTTGCGCGTGGAAGCGACCCAAAAAAAACCCCCCCTCTTTAATTCATTCATCACCTTCAACTTCCTCCCCACCAGAGGCCGAAAAACGCAGGTTTATTAAAACCCCTTTTCCCCGAAAATAATAATTAAATAAAACTTGGAAAACTCGCCCCCTCCCAAAAAAAAAAAACCCCACCCGGTGGCATTTTGGGGCGAAAGGAAGGCGGCTCAGCGCGGTGCCCGCAGCGCACTCACCCTGGGCTTGCTGCCGCCGATGGCCCCGGGCCGGATGGATCCCGTCTCCTGGTACCGGCACAGGATTTTGGAAACGCAGCCGTGGGAGACGCGGAGCTGCCGGGAGATCACGCAGGGCCGGATGCCGTGGTGCGCCATCTCCACGATCTTGTGGCGGATGTGGTTGGGCAGCGGGCGCCCGTTGATGAAAACCCCTCCGAGCTGATTCACCCTGCCCTGGCCCAGCGGGGTGGACACTGCGAGGGAGAGATGAGGGGGAAAAACCCGATCCCCAAAAAAAAAAAAACAAAAAAAAAAACCACACACACACACAAAAAAAAAAACCAAACCGGGGAAAAGTTAAAATAGGGGGGAAAAAAATCCAGCGGAACGCGGCGCTTCCTTCCCCGCACCTCCCGCTTTTCTCCTGGGATTTGGGGGTTTAAAAGAAGGGGAAAGATCTCGCCCGTGCCCTGCGCTCCGTGTTTCTCCCGGTGTTTATCCCAGTGTTTCTCCCGGTGTTTATCCCAGTGTTTCTCCCGGTGTTCATCCCGGTACCACACCGGAGACTTTCCCCATGGAAAGTGGGAAAATGAAAATCGCCCCCCGAGCCGCTCGCCCATCCCCGAGACACCCCCTGTGTGCCCATCCCTGGAAATGTGTCCGGATTTAGGATTTCGCACCTTTGTTTCAAATCACAGCCGGCCGCTTTAAACGCGACAAGATCCAAACCCGCACGACAAAACCCTCCCAAAACTTCCCGTTTCTCCCCCAAAAAAATCTCCCTCCGCTTCTCGCCTCGGTTTACGGAGCTCTGCTTTCAAACAAACTTTCGGGAATCACCTCTGAAACACCCTCGGGGGGGGGTTTTGGGGTGGTTTTGAGGGGTTTTTTTTTGTGGGTTCGGGGTTTTTTTTGTGGGTTCGGGGGGGTTTCACCCCGCGGCCGCTTCGCCGCCGCCTCTCCCGGGCGCGGGGGCAGCGGCGGCTCCTTCGCCCCCTCCGCAATTTCTCGAATATCTCGCGCTGTAAATCTTGTAGATTAACCCGATTTCACAGGCTGGAAATTAAAGCGAAAAGGAGGGGAGGAAGGACGGGAGGGGGGCAGAACTCAGCTGGGCAATTTGCGCCAGGCTGGAGGGGAGAGGGGGGGGGTGGAATTTATTTATTTTTTAAATTTTTTTCTCTTTTTTTCCCCCCCCTTTTTTTATTAATTTTTTTTTATTCCCTTCTCGCTACAAAGGAAACTCGATTCCAGAAACCGCCTGGCGATTTAGCCAGAATCATGCACCGCTAATTCCGAGTCACTTTGGCCGGCGCTCCCTGGATGTATCATTATCGACAGATAACACTCGAGTGGCCAATTTTACATTCAAGAGCCGCTAAAAGCGCCGGCCGCTCTCTCCTTTCATTATTCCCAGTCATGTTGTGCAAATATTGTTGTAATCCTTTGATCCTTTCCCTTGCCGTCTGTTTTACTTCATTTGCTACAGAAAAGCACTTGAGCAAATCCCCGCGCCCTGTGTGTTTTGCAGCCTGCGTGGTTTTCCGCAGGTTTGGGATTCGCCACTTGAGCACGGGCGGGATGAAATTTTCCCCGCTTTAATCAATGCGGCCAGAGGGGTCCCGCTCGAAATTTGCCTTTTTTTTTTTTTTTTTCCCTATTTTTTTTTTTAATTTGTTTTTTTTTTTAGGGGAATGTGTGTGCCTGGCAATAATCACCCCCCGCGTGACAAAGGCACGGCGGAGGGAGGCGCGGGTGACACTCGGCGAGGTGACAGCTCCCAAATCCCCGCTCCGCCAGCCGCAGCCAAGGACATCCCGGCTTCCCGCAGCTCCAGGAGCACCCCCGGCTAAAGGTTTTTATTCCTATCCCTCACCCCTCCCCACTCCTCGATAAGTTACACCCCATCAATTCGGTTGTTTTCCCCCGCCTTGACGCGGAGGTGAAATTGTCGGGACGTTAAAAAACCAACCCCTCAAAAAAAAAAAAAAAAACAAACCCCAAAACCCCCTCCCCCCCCCCCCAAAAAAAAAAAACCCCAAACCCCAAAGCGGGAGAAGCTGCCCCAAAAATCCCGCGGGATACCCGGGAACACTCGAAACACGGGCAAACAGCGAGGCAAATCCCGGGAATACGCAGCGGGAATGGGGCTGGGGAGGGGGTGAGGAGTTGGATGTTGCTGTGGGGAACCCCCCAGGAGCGGAGCTCAGCCGCACCCCCCGCCCGAAAGGGGCCCCCCCCGGGTAATTCCAGAGGGATGGAGCGGCGCTTTTCCCTTCTCCAGACCTACCTTCCAGCGGGAAGCCGGTGCGGGGATAGTTCTGCCCCGGCGCCGGGCGCATCATCCGCGGCACCGTCCCGGGCAGCGCTGCCATGGTCGGGGAGGGGTCGCGGCGGCCGAGAGAGAACCGGGGGTGGGGGGGACACCCCTGGGCCCCGGGAGAACCGGGAGAGAACCGGGCCGAGGCTGCGGGGCCGCCTCTCCACGGAGCCGCGGCGATCCCAACCTTCCCAGCCCTTCCAGCGGCTGCAAAAACAAGGGAGAAATGTGGGCTCCGAGGGCGAAAAAAAAAAGGGTAACGACGGCAAGAACCGCCAAAAACAACCCCCCAAAAATTCAAAATGCCGAATAAAAAGGGGTGAGGAGAGAGACCGGGGAGGGGGGGGGGGGATCACCCACCAGAAATTCCCGGGAAAGTTTTGGGGGCTGCGTCCCGAGCGGCCGCTCCGCTGGAATGTCACCCGGGAAGAGCAAGGCGCAGCCAAAGTTGCCTGGGAGCTGGGCTGGGCTTAGGGCTGGCTTAGGGCTGGCTTAGGGCTGGCGGGGGGCAGAGCGTGGGGGGAGCCGCGGCCCCCCGGATTCGCTCGGTGCGCTGCGGTTTTTGCTCCTCGCGGCGCGGTTGTGAGGGATGGAGGAGGAGGAGGAGGAGGAGGAGGAGGAGGAGGAGGAGGGAGAGGGGCTGGAAGTTGCTCCAGCGGGGAAGTTGGGGCGGTGGGAAGGACGGGCGGGCTCTGATAGGCTCCGGCTCCTTTCTTTTATGGGCGGCCGGGAAGGGGGATCCGCGCCGGGCCCCGGCACCAATGGGAGCAGAGCCCCGCGCTCCTTTTCCAGAGGTTTTTTTTTTTTTTTTGGGATGATTGTCCATTAGCAGGCTCCTCATGGAGCCCCTGGAGCGGATGGGAAAGAGATGGGGGTGAAAGGGAGCGGGAAAAGTTCAGGAATTGCAGGGTTTGAGTTCGTTTTGGGGTTTTTTTTGGGTTTTTTTGTGGGCTTTTTGTGGGTTTTTTGTGGTTTTTTGTGGGTTTTTTGTGGTTTTTTGGGGTTTTTTTGGGGGGGGGGTTGAGGTTTTTTTTCCCCCCTAAGAGGATTCCAGGAGGGCAAAGGGGTGGGGGAATTGCGGCGTGGATTGGGGACAAAAAAAAAAATAAAAAATGAAAGGCAAAAAAAAAAAAAATGAAGTCGGAGATAAGTTAGAATTGGGGGGGGGGGGAAAGAAAAATGAGTAAAAATTTAAAATGAATAAAAATTTAAAATGAATATAAATGAAAAAGAATGAAAATGAGAATGAACAAAAATGAAAAAGAATAAAAATGAAAATGAACAAAAATGAAAATGAATAAAAATGAAAATTAAAAATGAAAAATGAATAAAAACGATAATGAATATCAATGAAAACAAGCAAAAATTAAAATTAAAAATTTAAAAATTTTTAAAAAATCAGTGCGGGAAATAAATAAATAAAAAAAATTAAATAATAAATAAACAATCAATTAATTAATTAATTAAGAGGTGCCCTCCCGAGCCCGGCGCTCCCCACCCCTCACCCCGCTCCTTCCAAGGGGTTTGGAGCCGCTTTTCCCCCTTTTCCCATCCCTCCATGGGGGGTGGGAATGGCTCATCCCGCCCCCAGCTCTGTGGGGCCGCCTTTGGGACCGGCCCAGCCACCCCACACCTTCCCCCGCCCCCAGATGCCTCCCTCCCTAATTAACAACCTCATTAATTACGGGGCGGGCTGGGGGCTGGCCCCGCTTTTCGGGGGTGACTCGCGGGTCGGAGAATTCCCGTTTTTGCCCCAAAAAGCGGCAGCTTTGGGAGCGGGAATGGGCGCGCAGCGGGACGTGACGCCGGCGCCGGCGCTGCCTTTTGTTCGCAGCTGTAAAAGGGACTCGGCCCTAAAAACTCCGCCGCCCCCGCCCCAAAACCCCCCCGGGAGGGGGCGGGGAGCGCCAGCGCCGCGTCTGTCCCCAAATGCTGTCCCCAAACCTCGCCCCGTCCCCCCTCCGCCCTGTCCCGCTTTGCTTTGGGGTTTAAACCCGGCCTGGAGCCCTCTTGGGCCGCATCTTTAGCCTCTTCCTCAGGCAAAGCTCAGCCTAAACCCGCGCCTAAACCTGCGTAGTTTTGGGGGTTGGGTTTGGTTTTTTTTTTCCTGTCCCACGTCTCAAATCCATCCCGACCCCCCTCAAAAAATACAAATTAACCCCAAAAAAGTGGCGGGGGGGGGGGGAAGCGCGAAATTAAAATTCTTCCCAAGGTGTCGAGTTGCGCCCAAACGCTGAGCGCGGCTTAGGCGCGACTTTGGGGCTCCTGGGAGCGACAAGAAAGCCTCGCGTCCCAAAAAAACGCCAACTCCCGAAGTTTTTTTGGGGGGAAAATAAAATCCCGGAGCCGCGGCCCCGGCGCATTCCGGCCGCCCGAATTCAGTTCTTGCCCGGGATCGGGGAAGGAGCCCGGGAATAAAGTTGGAAATTGAATATTTCTGCTCTGCCGGCGCCGGGGGAAGGTGGAACTCAGGGAGCCGAGCCCGAGCCCTCTTGCGTTTCCTCGGCAGGAAAATCCCCGGCGTTTGTTTTCCCTCTTTCCTCCCCCCTTTCCCCGTTCTCCTGGAATTGGGGGAGGATTTGGCACTTTCAGGCAAAAAAAAATGGGGAAAACTTCATTTTTCCGGCAGCAGCACTTGCTGTCAGCTCCGGGCGGCGGCCACGCTGCGCCATTGATTATTTTTATTTTTAGATTTCTATTTTTATCTATTTTTTTCAAGTTTCTTTTTTATTTTTCTTTTTTAATCTTTTTTTTTTTTTTTTAATTTTATTCTCATTCTTATTTCCCTTTTTAAAATTTTTATTTCTATTTCATTTCTACTTTATTTTTTATCTTTATTTCTATTTCTTATTTTTATTTTTATTTTTTATTTTTATTTTTATTTTTATTTTTATTTTTATTTTTATTTTTATTTTTATTTTTATTTTTATTTTTATTTTTATTTTTATTTTTATTTTTTATTTTTATTTTTACTTTTACTTTTACTTTTATTTTTATTTTTTATTATTTTTTATTTTTTATTTTTATTTTTATTTTTTATTATTTTTGGGTTTTTTTATTTTTATTCTTATTTTTATTTTTACTTTTATCCTTATCCTTATCCTTATCCTTATCCTTATCCTTATCCTTATACTTATCCTTATCCTTATCCTTATTTTTATTTTTATCCTTATTTTTATCCTTATTTTTATCCTTATTTTTATTTTTATCCTTGTTTTTATCCTTATTTTTACTCTTATTCTTATTCTTATTCTTATTCTTATTCTTATTCTTATTCTTATTCTTATTCTTATTCTTATCCTTACCCTTATCCTTATCCTTACTCTTATTTTTCATTTTTATTTTATTTCTTTTGCTGGGCGGCCGCAGCCCCAGGGTTTGCCTGGGGGTGGGGGTGGGGTCGGGGGGGTGACAGGAACACCATTCCCCCACCCATCACCCCAAAAAACCATGGGATGAAACCCCCATTCCCGGCGGGATCGCCCTTTTTTGAGAGGTTAAATCGGAATTTTTAGGGGTTTTTTTATAATTTTTCCCATCATTTTCCATCTTTTTTTCCCGGCTCTGCCTCGCTCCCCACGTGGATTAAAGCGAGCCCCCGCTTCTCTCCTGTCCCCCGGGGAGCGATGGATTAAATCCGGGGCCGGAATTCCCGCCCGCTTCCCGCTTTTCCAGGCGCATCTCCATGGTTTCCCAAGGTATGTTCCTGCTCGATAAATGCCGCAATTCCCTCTGGAGCGGCGCCTCGGGAATGCGCGGCTCGGGAATCCGAGCTGACTCCGGAGCGCGCCTGGCATCGGGCTGGATTTGATTTGGGATTTTTTAGGCGCGTCCCATTCTCCCCCGCACTTCCAAGTTGGATGCGCCCCTGGAAAAGCGGATTTTTGGGGGACAAAAAGGGCTCCGCATCCCATTTTTTTTTTTGGTTTTTTCCCCCATGGAAAAGGCGCTCTCAAGGTTGATTAAACCCGCTTGGAAAAGCATCGGAGCCGCAATCACCGATTTTGTTAATGATTGATTGATTGATTGATTGATTCCGATTCTTTACGATTTTATTAGTTAGGGTTCTCCTCCAAAACTCCTTTTTGGGATTCTTTTTTGGGGATGTGGTGCCATTTCTGGAGCGGGGCGCATCCCGCAAGGAGAAATCTCCTTGGAAGATCGATCTCCCGAGGAAAACCTGAAGGATTTGATCCCGATTTTCCCCACAAGGGGAATAAAAAACCCCAACAAAACCCCAAAAGCGCCCGGGGATGAATTATTTAATGACGAGTTGGGACCTCCTGCGATTCCAGGAAGATTATGGATGTGGGAAGGTTTTCCATGGGAGATCCCGCGTTGTTTTTCCAAGCGATTATCCCATAAATCTCCCTTTAAAGGGCGAGAAATCCACCTTGCAAAGCGGGGATTTTGGGGCGGGAAAAAAGGGAAAAGCAGGGGAAAAAAAAGGGAAAAAATTCCCGCATTTTTCCAAGCGACCGTCGGGGAAAAAATCGGGAAAGGAGGAGCCGGGAGAGGTTTTTATTTCCCAGGAAGGAACCTCGGGAGCCGCGGGAAAATTGGTTGGAGCTGGGAGCTGGAAAAGCGGCTCCTTTTCCAGGATCTGGGAATCCAGGGCCCCCCCACCCCCGTCCTCAACACGATCCCAAAAATTCCATTGGGATCCTTCGCTTGAACGCCCCCAAATGTCCCAGCAGATCCCGGGAGTCCCCAGGAGCCCCCGAATGTCCCCAGGAGATCCCCAGGAGATCCAAGAGTGTCCCAGGAGAGCCCGAGAGTCGCCAGGAGATCCTGAGTGTCTCCAAGAGATCCTGAGAGTCCCAGGAGATCCCAAATGTCCCAGCAGATCCCAAGTGTCCCAGCAGATCCTGAGTGTCCCAGGATTGTCCCAGGAGATCCTGTCCCCAGAGGATCCCAAGTGTCCCCAGGAGTGTTCCAGGAGATCCCGAATGTCCCAGGAGTGTCCCAGGAGATCCCCAGGAGATCCAGGAGTGTCCCAGCAGATCCCAAGTGTCCCCAGGATTGTCCCGGGAGATCCCCAGGAGATCCAGGAGTGTCCCAGGAGACCCCAGGAGTCCCCAGGAGATCCCCAGGTGTCCTAGAAGTGTCCCAGGAGTGTCCCCAGCGATCCCAAGTGTCCCCAGCAGACTCTGAATGTCCCCAGGAGTGTCCCCAGGAGATCCAGGAGTGTCCCAGGAGACTGCGAGAGTCCCCAGGAGATCCTGAGTGTCCCAGGAGATCCCAGGTGTCTCCAGCAGATCCTGAGTGTCCCCAGGAGATCCTGAGAGTCCCTGCAGATCCCAAATATCCCAGCAGATCCCGAGTGTCCCCAGGAGATCCCCAGCAGATCCCAAGTGTCCCAGCAGATCCTGAGTGTCCCAGGAGTGTCCCAGGAGATCCCCAGGAGATCCTGAATGTCCCCAGAGGATCCCGAGTGTCCCCAGGAGTGTTCCAGGAGATCCCCAGGAGATCCAGGAGTGTCCCAGGAGACCCCAAGAGTCCCCAGTAGATCCCGAGTGTCCCCAGCAGATCCTGAGAGTCCCCAGGAGATCCCAAATGTGCCAGCAGATCCCAAGTGTGCCCAGGAGTGTCACCAGGAGATCCCCAGGAGATCCAGGAGTGTCCCAGGAGACCCCCAAGAGTCCCCAGGAGATCCCGGGTGTCCCCAGGAGTGTCCCCAGGAGATGCTGAGAGTCCCAGGAGATCCCAAATGTCCCAGCAGATCCCGAGTGTCCCCAGGAGTGTCACCAGGAGATCCCCAGGAGATCCAGGAGTGTCCCAGGAGATCCCAAGTGTCCTTGAAGTGCCCCAGGAGTGTCCCCAGGGGATCCTGAGAGAACCCAGGAGATCCCAAGTGTCCCCAGGAGTGTTCCAGGAGATCCCAAATGTCCCCAGGAGATCCCGAATGTCCCCAGAGGATCCCGAGTGTCCCAGGAGTGTCCCCAGAGATCCCGAATGTCCCCAGGAGATCCCGAGTGTCCCCAGAGGATCCCGAGTGTCCCAGGAGTGTCCCCAGGAGATCCTGAATGTCCCCAGGAGATCCCGAGTGTCCCCAGAGGATCCCGAGTGTCCCAGGAGTGTCCCCAGGAGATCCTGAATGTCCCCAGGAGATCCCGAGTGTCCCCAGAGGATCCCGAGTGTCCCAGGAGTGTCCCCAGGAGATCCAGGAGTGTCCCCAGAGATCCCGAATGTCCCCAGGAGATCCCAAGTGTCCCAGCAGATCCCAAGTGTCCCCAAGAGTGTCCCCAGCAGATCCCAGGTGTCCCAGGAGTGTCCCCAGGAGATCCTGAGAGAACTCAGGAGATCTCAAATGTCCCCAGAGGATCCCGAGTGTCCCCAGGAATGTCACCAGCAGATCCCAAGTGTCCCAGGAGATCCTGAGAGTCCCAGGATTGTCCCAGGATATCCTGTCCCCAGAGGATCCCAAGTGTCCTCAGAGGATCCCAAGTGTCCCCAGGAGATCCTGAATGTCCCCAGGAGATCCCAGGTGTCCCAGCAGATCCCAAGTGTCCCCAAGAGTGTCCCCAGCAGATCCCAGGTGTCCCAGGAGTGTCCCAGGAGTGTCCCCAGGAGATCCTGAGAGAACCCAGGAGATCCCAAATGTCTCCAGGAGATCCTGAGTGTCCCAGGAGTGTCCCCAGCAGATCCCAAGTGTCCCCAGGAGAGTTCCAGGAGATCCCAAATGGCCCAGGAGTGTCCCCAGGAGATCCCGGGTGTCGCCAGGAAATCCAGGAGTGTCCCCAGGAGATCCTGAGAGTCCTAGGAGTGTCCACAGGAGATCCCGAGTGTCCCCAGGAGTGTCCCCAGTGATCCCAAGTGTCCCAGGAGATCCTGAATGTCCCAGGAGTGTCCCCAGCAGATCCTGAGAGTCCCAAAGAGTGTCCCCAGGAGATCCCAAGTGTCCCCAGCAGATCCCAAGTGTCCCCAGCAGATCCCGAGTGTCCCCAGGAGATCCCAAGTGTCCCCAAGAGTGTCCCCAGGAGATCCCAGGAGTGTCCCCAGGAGATCCCAAGTGTCCCCAAGAGTGTCCCCAGGAGATCCCAGGAGTGTCCCCAGCAGATCCCGAGTGTCCCCAGCTCCTGGGCCAAGGCAGCTTCTCCCAGGGCAAAAAGTCCCGGAATTCCTCCCCAAATCTGCTGTCGGTTGCAGTGGGATGGGAGAAGCCGGGCTGGGATCGGGGAGGGGATTTGGGGGATCCCCCGCTCCAGAGCACGGCCCTAAAGCTCCCTGCCCGTCCCTAATTCCCACGCCTCCTCCCTTTCCCTCAGGGAAAAGGCGCTGCCATTCCCACGGGATTTCCTGGGGCTGAAGGAGGGAAAAGTCCCCGATGGAATCTTTGAAGCCCTCAAGCGGGGAGAGAACAATTCCCACTTCCAGGACTCTTCCTAAAGGAAAAATTCCCAATTTTACCCCCCTACACCTTCCCAAGAGCGGGATTCTGCACCTGCTCATTCCCAAATCCAGCCGGGATCCCGGGACTGGCGTTTTTGGCTTTCCCAGACCTCAAATCCAAGGATAAAACTCCCGGATACGGCGCAAAGGGCAGAGCGGCCCCACCCTTAGGCCGGGTTTAACTCGGGCTGGAAGCTCGGCCTGGAAGCATTCCCTGATCCAAGCCCGACATCTCTGGGATGAGCTGGGAATTTTCATGGGATAAATCCAAATCATGAGGCTGCAGCTTCCCCAGTCCCACACCATTCCCCAATCCCACACCATTCCCCAATCCCACACCATTCCCGTCCCTCCGGCAGTTCCCCCTTTGGGATATTCCCCAATCCCACACCATTCCCCAATCCCACAGGATTCCCATCCCTCTGGCAGTTCCCCTTTTGGGATATTCCCCAATCCCACACCATTCCCATCCCTCCGGCAGTTCCTGCTATGGGATATTCCCCAATCCCACACCATTCCCCAATCCCACACCATTCCCGTCCCTCCGGCAGTTCCCCCTTTGGGATATTCCCCAGTCCCACACCATTCCCCAATCCCACACCATTCCCAATCCCACCCCATTCCCATCCCTCCGGCAGTTCCCCCTTCGGGATATTCCCCAATCCCACACCATTCCCCAATCCCACACCATTCCCATCCTTCTGGCAGTTCCTGCTACGGGATATTCCCCAATCCCACAGGATTCCCATCCCTCCGGCAGTTCCCCCTTTGGGATATTCCCCAATCCCACAGGATTCCCGTCCCTCTGGCAGTTCCCACTTTGGGATATTCCCCAATCCCACATCATTCCCATCCCTCTGGCAGTTCCCCCTTTGGGATATTCCCCAATCCCACACCATTCCCCAATCCCACACCATTCCCCAATCCCACACCATTCCCATCCCTCCGGCAGTTCCCCCTTTGGGATATTCCCCAATCCCACACCATTCCCCAATCCCACACCATTCCCATCCCTCTGGCAGTTCCTGCTTTGGGATATTCCCCAATCCCACACCATTCCCCAATCCCACACCATTCCCGTCCCTCTGGCAGTTCCCCTTTTGGGATATTCCCCAATCCCACAGGATTCCCGTCCCTCTGGCAGTTCCTGCTGTGGGATATTCCCCAATCCCACACCATTCCCATCCCTCCGGCAGTTCCTGCTGTGGGATATTCCCCAATCCCACACCATTCCCCAATCCCACACCATTCCCCAATCCCACACCATTCCCCTCCCTCCTGCCGTCCCATTTCTCTTTTCCCAGATCCTATTCCCATAGTGGGATGAAATCCCCCTTTTCCCAGGGAGCTGTCGCTGTGGGATTTTCCCGGAATCCCGCAGGATCCTGGTGCTCCCTGGGCTTTTCCGGGCGTTTCCTGCCTGGATTCGCCTCTGGAATAAGGTCTGGAATCAGGAGCTGGCCTGGGACAGGGGATTGTCCCGATTTGTGCCCCCCGAGGGATCCCAAGGGAATGGGGATCCTGGAAAAGGTGACAGGGACAGAGCCAGGAAAACCCTGGGACTGTGGAAAACCAGGATTGGGATTTTGGGGGATTTTTCTCCTGGACATCTCCAGCTCCAGGCTCGGCAAGATTTGGGATGCCCCAAAGCAAGCAGTGCCCCCCCTCCCCCACCATTCCAGACGCTTCCATGTGGGATTCCCATCCCAATCCCTGTTCCCACACCATTCCCATCCCAATCCCTGTTCCCACACCATTCCAGCCATGGAATCTCCATGGATTTGGGGTCTGTCCTGATTTTTGGGGAGCATCTCCATGGATTTGGGGTCTGTCCCAATTTTTGGGAGCATCTCCATGGATTTGGGGTCTGTTTGGATTTCTGGGGACATCTCCATGGATTTGGGGTCTGTCCTGATTTTTGGGAGCATCTCCATGGATTTGGGGTCTGTCCTGCTTTTGGGACCATCTCCATGGATTTGGGGTCTGTTTGGATTTTTTGGGACCATCTCCATGGATTTGGGGTCTGTTTGGATTTCTGGGGACATCTCCATGAATTTGGGGTCTGTCCAGATTTTTGGGGAGCATCTCCATGGATTTGGGGTCTGTCCTGATTTTTGGGGACATCTCCATGGATTTGGGGTCTGTCCCAATTTTTGGGAGCATCTCCATGAATTTGGGGTCTGTCCAGATTTTTGGGGAGCATCTCCATGGATTTGGGGTCTGTCCTGATTTTTGGGGACATCTCCATGGATTTGGGGTCTGTCCCAATTTTTGGGAGCATCTCCATGAATTTGGGGTCTGTCCAGATTTTTGGGGAGCATCTCCATGGATTTGGGGTCTGTCCTGATTTTTGGGAGCATCTCCATGAATTTGGGGTCTGTCCAGATTTTTGGGGAGCATCTCCACGGATTTGGGGTCTGTCCTGATTTTTGGGGACATCTCCATGGATTTGGGGTCTGTCCCAATTTTTGGGAGCATCTCCATGAATTTGGGGTCTGTCCAGATTTTTGGGGAGCATCTCCATGGATTTGGGGTCTGTCCCAATTTTTGGGAACATCTCCATGGATTTGGGGTCTGTTTGGATTTTTGGGGACATCTCCATGGATTTGGGGTCTGTCCCAATTTTTGGGAACATCTCCATGAATTTGGGGTCTGTCCAGATTTTTGGGGAGCATCTCCACGGATTTGGGGCCTGTCCTGCTTTTGGGACCATCTCCATGGATTTGGGGCCTGTCCTGATTTTTGTGACCATCTCCATGGATTTGGGGTCTGTCCTGCTTTTGGGACCATCTCCATGGATTTGGGGTCTGTTTGGATTTTTGGGGACCATCTCCATGGATTTGGGGCCTGTCCTGCTTTTGGGACCATCTCCATGGATTTGGGGTCTTTCCTGATTTTTGGGACCATCTCCATGGATTTGGGGTCTGTTTGGATTTTTGGGGAGCATCTCCATGGATTTGGGGTCTGTTTGGATTTTTGGGAGCATCTCCATGAATTTGGGATCTGTTTGGATTTCTGGGGACATCTCCATGAATTTGGGGTCTGTCCTGATTTTTGGGGACATCTCCATGGATTTGGGGTCTGTCCCAATTTTTGGGGACATCTCCATGGATTTGGGGTCTGTCCCAATTTTTGGGAGCATCTCCATGGATTTGGGGTCTGTTTGGATTTTTGGGGATCTTTCCATGGATTTGGGGTCTTTCCTGATTTTCGGGGACATCTCCATGGATTTGGGGTCTGTTTGGATTTTTATCAATTATAAACTCACCCAAATATTGATTAAATCAGGAATTATCAATAATAAACTTACCCAAATATTGATCAAATCAGGAATTATCAATGATAAACTCACACAAATATTGATTAAATCAGGAATTATCAATAATAAACCCACCCAAATATTGATTAAATCAGGAATTATCAATGATAAACTCACCAAGTACTGATTAAATCAGGAATTATCAATAATTGATCAAAATCGAGGAATATCAATAATAAACTCACATGAATATTGATTAAATCAGAAATTATCAATAATAAACCCACCCAAATATTGATTAAATCAGGAATTATCAATAATTGATCAAAATCCGGGAATATCAATAATAAACTCACCCAAACATTGATTAAATCAGGAATTATCACTATTAAACTCACATGAATATTAATAAAATCAAGATGGTAAAAATAATAATAATTTGAATATAAAAAAAAAAAAAAAAAAAATAATAATAATAATAATAAACCTCCCCCCTCTAAATCCCACAAAGAAATGGATAAAACAAGAAAAAACGGAAAAATAAAGTATTTGGGAACCCCTTTAATTGTAAGATTGAGACTTAAATAGGAACTATTTTAATATTCACAGAAATATTTATCAGTATTTCATTAATATTTCGTTAATATTTTATTAATATTTTATTAATATTTCATTAATATTTAATCACTGTTTTATTAATATTTTATTACTAGTTTATAAATATTTATTAATAGTGAGTTAATATTTTATTACTATTTTATTAGTAGTTTATTAATAGTATATTAATAGTTTATTGATAGTTCATTAATAGCTATTAATAGTGTATTAATAGTGTATTAATAGTGTATTAATAGTTCATTAGTAGTTTATTAATACTTTATTAATAGCTTATTAATATTTTATTAATACTTTATGAATACTTTATGAATACTTTATTAGTATTTGAATAAAGCCCCCAAAGCTTTGGGTTATACGGAATTAAATGGCAAAATAAAGGGATTTTTCCATGGAAAAAAAAGCGCATTCCAGCATTGTAGACCGGGAACGGGAAGGGGAATTTAGGGAATTGTGGATTTTCCTGGATCCCATCCCATCCCAGGGCTCCCAGCCCAGCCGGGATCGCACCCAGAGCTGATTTTTCCTTTAAAAGCTGAAAATTTGGGAATTTTTACTGCTGGGATTTGGTTTTTCCTGGGCCTGGGAATCCAAGCCGGACATTCCAGGACAATTCCGTTCAAGGGCTTGGAAATTATTCAGGAGCCTTCTCGAAAAATGGGGCTTCTATCCAAAAAAAAAGTATTTTTGTCGGGTTTTTATGTGGCTGAGCTGATTTTTTCCTGATATTTCCTGATTTTTCCTGATTTTCCCTGACTTTTCCTGATTTTTCCTGATTTTCCCTGATTTTTCCTGATTTTTCCTGATTTTTCCTGGTTTTCCGGATTTTCCCTGATTTTTCCTGGTTGCCCTGATTTTCCTGATATTTCCTGATATTTCCCGATTTTCCTGATTTTTTCCCTGATTTTTCCTGATTTTTCCTGATTTTTTTCCTGATTTTTCCTGATATTTCCCAATTTTTCCTGATTTTCCTGATTTCTCCTGATTTTTCCCAATTTTTCCTGATTTCTCCTGATTTTTCTGATATTTCCTGATTTTTCCTGATATTTCCTGATTTCTCCTGAATTTTCCCAATATTTCCTGGGTTTTCCTGTTTTTTCCTGTTTTTCCTGATTTTCCTGATAGTTCCTGATTTCTCCTGATTTTTCCTGGTATTTCCTGATATTTCCTGATATTTCCAGATTTTTCCTGATTTTTCCTGATTTCCCCTGGTTTTTCCTGATATTTCCCAACATTTCCCGACATTTCCCTCCAAGCCATTCCAGGATGATCCCAGGATCATCCCTGGATGTGGATTTGGAGAGTGGGAGCCGAATCCAGAGGGAAAATCCATAGGAAAAATCCTCTTAATCCAGGTGGAATCCATAAATCTCCGTGGGTTTTACAGAGCCAAGCCTAAATCTTCGGGATGCTCCTCCACCATGGAAGTCTTGGCTTAGTTAAGACTGGTTCCAACCTTGGGAGAAGTCCATGGGATCCTTCCCAGGCTATCCCGAGCCTAAAAAGATGTTTGGAAACCCAAAAAATTGGGAATATTTTATTTTGGATATGAAGGAAGCAAAGTTTGGCCTTGGAATACTGGGGGAATTTGGGTCAATTGCGTGCCGGGTTTTCTTGGGATTGAGACCAGCCCAGAGGAGACAAAACCTGGACACAGCTCGGACACGGCTCGGACACGGCTCGGACACGGCTCGGACACGGCCTGGACACAGCTCGGACATGGCTCGGACATGGCTCGGACATGGCTCGGACACAGCTCGGACATGGCTCGGACATGGCTCAGACATGGCTCGGACACGGCCTGGACATGGCTCGGACACGGCTCGGACACGGCTCGGACACGGCCTGGACACAGCCTGGACACAGCTCGGACACGGCTCGGACAAAGCCTGGACACGGCTCGGACACGGTTCGGACCCAGCTCAGACACAGCTTGGACACGGCTCGGACACGGCTCGGACACAGCTCGGACACAGCCTGGACACAGCTCGGACACGGCTCAGGGACGTTTCCCTCCCTCCCTCCCTCCCTCTGAGGGGAGAATTGCCTTGGGATGTGCCCGGGGATCTCGGAACCCCTCCAAGGAATGGCTCCTGGGATTTTTTGGGATGAGCAGCGGGCGGCCGCTCTTCCTGCGCTGCCGCTGCTCCATCGGCAGATCCCTGCTGCCACCGCGTGGATTCGGCTGGGAAGGATCGGGAAGCGATTCCTGGATGGATGGATGGATGGATGGATGGATGGATGGATGGATGGATGGATGGATGGATGGAGCTGTTGGAATTTGGGATTTGTCTCAGCACCAGGGCAGCCACGGAAATTCCGCGCCTTCATTCCCGGTGATCCCAAATCCCCGCCTGCACTGGGATGTGGGGCTGGATCTGGCTGTGGGGGACATTGGGACAATCCCTTGATTCCCAGTGATCCCAAAAATCCGCCTGCACTGGGATGTGGGGCAGGATCTGGCTGTGGGGGACATTGGGACAATCCCTTGATTCCCAGTGATCCCAAAAATCCGCCTGCACTGGGATGTGGGGCAGGATCTGGCTGTGGGGGACATTGGGGCAGTCTCTTTATTCCCGGTGATCCCAAATCTCTGTCTGCACGGGGATGTGGGGCAGGATCAGGCTGTGGGGGACACTGGGACAATCCCTTCATTCCCGGTGATCCCAAATCTCTGTCTGCACTGGGATGTGGGGCTGGATCTGGCTGTGGGGGACATCGGGACAATTCCTTCATTCCAGAAGATCCCAAATCCCTGCCTGCACTGGGATGTGGGGCAGGATCAGGCTGTGGGGCACACTGGGACAATCCCTCACCTTCATCCTGGACAATCCTGTGCCTTCATTCCCGGTGATCCCAAATCCCTGCCTGCACTGGGATATGGACCTGGATGTGGCTTTGGAGGACACCTGGAGGCTCTCGCACCTTCATTCCAGGTGATCCCAAATCTCCACCGCGCACAAAGCCCCGGAAGCATCAAAGCCTGAGGGAGGCTCCGGGGAGCCGGACCCCTCTGGAGCTCCCTTTGGGAGCCATTCCCAGCTGGAAAAACATCTCCAAGGAATTTATCAGCCCAGTCAGGATCCGCCCGCTTCCCTCTCCTACGGATCCCGCTTGGAGCGTCTCCGCGGGATGGAAAATCGGGAAGTGTGGGGGGCTCCCATCCAGAGCTCCGACCCCACAGGAAGCCAGGAAAGGCTCCGTGTCCTCCTGGAAATCTGGGAGTTTATTTGGAGCCGGGCTCGTTAATGAGATGCACAAAAGCTTTAATTATCGAGGGAATGTTGGAATTTTTCACGGGATGAGCAGGGTTTGATGCTGGGGTGGGATTGGAAGGGTTAAACCAGGGGAAAAACCTCGGGAAATTCAAGAGAATTTCTGGGAGAGCGGGGGGGTCTAAAAGGGGAAATGAAAAGGGGAGGAAAAGGAAATAAAAAGGAAACGTAAAGGAAATTAAAAAGGAAATTTAAAGGGAATTAAAAGGGAAATACAAGGAAATAAAAAAGGAAGAAAAAGGAAATAAAAAGGAATAAAAAGGAATAAAAAAAGGAAATAAAAAAAGGAAATAAAAAAGGAAGGAAAAGGAAATAAAAAGGAATAAAAAGGAAATTTAAAAAGGAAGAAAAGGGAAATAAAAAGGAAATAAAAAAGGAACGAAAAGGAAATAAAAAGGAATAAAAAGGAAATTTAAAAGGAAGAAAAAGGAAATAAAAAGGAATAAAAAGGAAATTAAAAAAGGAAGAAGAAGGGTAAAAAAGGAAGAAAAAGGAAATAAGAAAGGAAGAAAAAGGAAATTAAAAAGGAAGAAAAAGGAACTAAAAAAGGAGGAAAAAGGAACTAAAAAAGGAAGAAAAAGGAAATACATCGGGGTTTGACACTGACTAAAAGAGAGGCACCCACAAAAATCCATTCACTCATTTTCCTCTGCTAGAGCTGAGCAGGGGAGGGGAAAACGAAACGAAGGCTCCAGGAGTTGAGATAAGGATTAGGGGAAAAACCCTCTGAGGCCGAACAGGTCCAAATTTAAACAGCAGAAAGAAAATTTATTACGAACAGAATTCAAAGAGAAAAGGGTAATTATGAGAACTCAAAAAAACCTTCAGAACACTTATTTTTTCCCCAGCCCCTCCCTCTCTTTCACCGATGGCAAAAACGAGACGAAACGCGGGGTTTTGGTCAATCTTTCATTTCCTAAAAATCTTTCTTCAGCTCCTTCGGGGAAAGGAGTTTCTTCCTCCTGCTGCGCCGTGGGGTCTTCTCTCCCTTGGAGTTTCCCACTGTTGCCTCTCCCTGGTCTTCAAATGAAGAACCAAAGATGGCTTAAGGGAAAAGGGGTTTTTACCTCGGTATTTAGTTAAGGATCCTTAAGGTGCACGGTGTCGTCCAGGTGGAATGCGCCAAAATGAACCCCAAAGCGCACCCGAAATGGGCCTGAAATGCACCTGAAAGTGCACCTGAAATGCACCTGAAATGCACCGAAATGGGTCCGAAATGCACTGAAATGCACCCAAAGTGCACCTGAAATGGACCTGAAATGCACAGAAATGCACTCAAAATGCACTGAAAATGCACCTGAAATGCACCCAAAATGCACCTGAAATGCACCTGAAATGGACCAAAATGGGTCCGAAATGCACTGAAATGCACCCAAAGTGCACCTGAAATGGACCTGAAATGCAAAGAAATGCACCCAAAATGCACTGAAAATGCACCTGAAATGCACCCAAAATGCACCTGAAATGCACCCAAAGTGCACCTGAAATGGACCTGAAATGCACCTGAAATGCACCTGAAATGCACCGAAATGGGCCCGAAATGCGCCTGAAATGGGCCCGAAATGCACTCAAAATGGACCTGAAATGGGCCCGAAATGGGCCTGAAATGCACCTGAAATGCACCTGAAATGGGCCCGAAATGTATCTGAAATGCACCTGAAATGGGCCCGAAATGCACCCAAAATGCACCTGAAATGCACCCAAAATGCACCTGAAATGGGCCTGAAATGGGCCCGAAATGCACCTGAAATAGGCCCAAAATGCACTCGAAATGCACCAAAATGCACCTGAAATGCACCGAAATGGGCCCGAAATGCACCTGAAATGCACCCGAAATGCACCCGAAATGCACCTGAAATGGGCCTGAAATGGGCCCGAAATGCACTCAAAATGCACCCGAAATGGGCCTGAAATGCACCTGAAATGCACCTGAAATGGGCCCGAAATGCACCCAAAATGCACCTGAAATGCACCCAAAATGCACCTGAAATGGGCCCGAAATGCACCTGAAATGCACCCAAAGTGCACCTGAAATGCACCTGAAATGGACCAAAATGGGTCCGAAATGCACTGAAATGCACCTGAAATGGACCTGAAATGCACAGAAATGCACTCAAAATGCACTGAAAATGCACCTGAAATGCACCCAAAATGCACCTGAAATGCACCTGAAATGCACCGAAATGGGTCCGAAATGCACTGAAATGCACCCAAAGTGCACCTGAAATGGACCTGAAATGCAAAGAAATGCACCCAAAATGCACTGAAAATGTACCTGAAATGCACCCAAAATGCACCTGAAATGCACCCAAAGTGCACCTGAAATGGACCTGAAATGCACCTGAAATGCACCTGAAATGCACCGAAATGGGCCCGAAATGCGCCTGAAATGGGCCCGAAATGCACCTGAAATGCACCTGAAATGGGCCCAAAAAGCACTCGAAATGCACCTGAAATGCACCAAAATGGGCCCGAAATGCACCTGAAATGCATCCAAAGTGCACCTGAAATGGACCTGAAATGGACCTGAAATGCACCTGAAATGCACCGAAATGGGCCCGAAATGGGCCTGTGAAATGCACCTGAAATGGGCCCGAAATGGGCCCGAAATGCACCTGAAATAGGCCCAAAATGCACTCGAAATGCACCAAAATGCACCTGAAATGCACCGAAATGGGCCCGAAATGGGCCTGTGAAATGCACCTGAAATGGGCCTGAAATGGGCCCGAAATGCACCTGAAATAGGCCCAAAATGCACTCGAAATGCACCAAAATGCACCTGAAATGCACCGAAATGGGCCCGAAATGCACCTGAAATGCACCCGAAATGCACCCGAAATGCACCTGAAATGGGCCTGAAATGGGCCCGAAATGCACTCAAAATGCACCCGAAATGGGCCTGAAATGCACGTGAAATGCACCTGAAATGGGCCTGAAATGGGCCCGAAATGCACCTGAAATAGGCCCAAAATGCACTCGAAATGCACCAAAATGCACCTGAAATGCACCGAAATGGGCCCGAAATGCACCTGAAATGCACCCGAAATGCACCCGAAATGCACCTGAAATGGGCCTGAAATGGGCCCGAAATGCACTCAAAATGCACCCGAAATGGGCCTGAAATGCACCTGAAATGCACCTGAAATGGGCCCGAAATGCACCCAAAATGCACCTGAAATGCACCCAAAATGCACCTGAAATGGGCCCGAAATGCACCTGAAATGCACCCAAAGTGCACCTGAAATGCACCTGCAATGGGCCTGAAATGGGCCCGAAATGCACTCGAAATGCACCCAAAGTGCACCTGAAATGCACCCGAAATGCACCCGAAATGCACCTGAAATGCACCTGAAATGCACCCGAAATGGGCCTGAAATGGGCCTGAAATGCACCCGAAATGGGCCTGAAATGTACTCGAAATGCACCTGAAATGCACCCGAAATGCACCCAAAATGCACTCGAAATGCACCCGAAATGCACCCGAAATGCACCTGAAATGGGCCCGAAATGCACTCAAAATGGACCTGAAATGGGCCCGAAATGGGCCTGAAATGCACCTGAAATGCACCTGAAATGGGCCCGAAATGTATCTGAAATGCACCTGAAATGGGCCCGAAATGCACCCAAAATGCACCTGAAATGCACCCAAAATGCACCTGAAATGGGCCTGAAATGGGCCCGAAATGCACCTGAAATAGGCCCAAAATGCACTCGAAATGCACCAAAATGCACCTGAAATGCACCGAAATGGGCCCGAAATGCACCTGAAATGCACCCGAAATGCACCTGAAATGGGCCTGAAATGGGCCCGAAATGCACCTGAAATGGGCCCGAAATGCACCCAAAATGCACCTGAAATGCACCTGAAATGGACCAAAATGGGCCCGAAATGCACCTGAAATGCACCTGAAATGCACCTGCACTGGGCCTGAAATGGGCCCGAAATGCACTCGAAATGCACCCAAAGTGCACCTGAAATGCACCCGAAATGCACCCGAAATGCACCTGAAATGCACCTGAAATGCACCTAAAATGGGCCTGAAATGCACCTGAAATGGGCCTGAAATGCACCCGAAATGGGCCTGAAATGTACTCGAAATGCACCTGAAATGCACCCGAAATGTGCCCAAAATGCACTCGAAATGCACCCGAAATGCACCTGAAATGCACCTGAAATGGGCCCGAAATGCACTCAAAATGCACCTGAAATGGGCCCGAAATGGGCCTGAAATGCACCTGAAATGCACCTGAAATGGGCCCGAAATGTATCTGAAATGCACCTGAAATGGGCCCGAAATGCACCCAAAATGCACCCAAAATGCACCTGAAATGGGCCCGAAATGCACCTGAAATGCACCCAGAGTGCACCTGAAATGGACCTGAAATGGACCTGAAATGCACCAAAATGGGCCCGAAATGCACCTGAAATGCACTGAAAAGGCACCTGAAATGCACCCCAGAGTGCACCCAAATGCACCCAAAATGCACCATGGCCACTCCTGGCACCGGTCGTGTGGCCGCCCCAGCCGCATGGCCACTCCTGGCACTGGCTGCATGGCCACTCCAGCTGTATGGCCACTCCAGCTGCATGGCCACTCCTGGCACTGGCTGCATGGCCACTCCAGCCACATGGCCACTCCTGGCACCGGCCGTGTGGCCACTCCAGCCACATGGCCACTCCTGGCACCGGCCACACAGCCACTCCTGGCACCAGCCGCATGGCCACTCCTGGCACTGGCTGCATGGCCACTCATGGCACCGGCTGCATGGCCACTCCTGGCGCCAGCCGCATGGCCACTCCAGCCACATGGCCACTCCAGCCACATGGCCACTCCTGTCACTGGCTGCATGGCCACTCCTGGCACTGGCCACATGGCCACTCCAGCCACATGGCCACTCCTGGCACCGGCCACACGGCCACTCCTAGCACCGGCCACATGGCTGCTTGTCTTGGGGTGACTTTATGCCGCGTGTCCCCTCTCGCCGCTCGCTGCCCAGCGACCATTCCCGTGCCTCTCTGTGCCTTTAAAACCGGCCGCGAGAGGAAGGACAAACGCCAGGCGTGCGTCTCCAATCTTGGATCTTGTGTGCTCCAAGGTCACTCTCCTCCTCTGTGTGCGGAGGAAACCGCCTTTCCCCGCTTTTCCGCCACATTTCAGCTCCGTTTCTCCAGAAAAGGATGGAAAGTTAAACTTTTTTTTTTCCCCTGGGACTTCAGCTCCTTCTTCTTCTCTTCTGGAACTTTCCACCGAGGCCCAGAGGGCCGACCCAGCTCCGAAGAGGAGACAGAGAGAGAGAGAGCGCACTCAAAGAAATCTCCACAGCGAGAAGTTTCATTATTTAGCATTAATCTTTTCCCATTGTGGTGGTCTGGCGCTGCCTGGGTTTTGGTGTTGGGGGGGTCGCAGAGGTGGCTCCTGTGAGAAGCTGCTGGAAGCTTCCACCGTGTCCGGCAGAGCCAATCCCCGATGGCTCTGAGGATGGACGTGGCACTGGCCAAGGCTGGGCCACTGAGAGAGGTTGGTAACGCCTCTGGGATCGCAGATTTCAGAAGGAAATCAAAATAAACTCACGAGATTTTGGGATTCTGGTCAGAGAAGAGGAGGAGGTGAGAATGTGTGAGGGAAACAACACGGAGACACCGAGGGCAGTGCGGAAGGCGGGGGAGGAGATTCCTCTGCAGGCCGTGGTGAAGACCACGGTGAAGCAGCCCCTGGGGATCCATGGAGGATGCAGAGATCCACCCGCAGCCCCTGGGGATCCACGGGGGATGCAGAGATCCACCCACAGCCCCTGGGGATCCACGGGGGATGCAGAGATTCATCTGCAGCCCCTGGAGATCCACCTGGAGCCCCTGGGGATCCATGGGATGCAGAGATCCACCCCCAGCCCCTGGGGATCCATGGGATGCAGAGATCCACCCCCAGCCCCTGGGGATCCATGGAGGATGCAGAGATCCACCCCCAGCCCCAGGAGATCCACCCCCAGCCCCGGGGGATCCACGGGGGATGCAGAGATCCACCCGCAGCCCCTGGGGATCCATGGGGGATGCAGAGATTCACCTGCAGCCCCTGGAGATCCACCTGGAGCCCCTGGGGATCCATGGAGGATGCAGAGATCCACTCACAGCCCCTGGGGATCCATGGGGGATGCAGAGATCCACCCACAGCCCCTGGGGATCCCCGGGGGATGCAGAGATCCACCCGCAGCCCCTTGGGATCCATGGGGGATGCAGAGATCCACCTGCAGCCCCTTGGGATCCACGGGGGGTGCAGAGATCCACCCGCAGCCCCTTGGGATCCATGGGGGATGCAGAGATCCACCTGGAGCCCCTGGGAATCCACGGGGGTTGCAGAGATTCACTCACACCCCATGGGGATCCACGGGGGATGCAGAGATCCACTCACAGCCCCTGGAGATCCATGGGAGATGCAGAGATCCACCCGCAGCCCTGGGGAATCCACGGGGGATGCAGAGATCCACCCCCAGCCCCTTGAGATCCACCCGCAGCCCCTGGGGATCCATGGAGGATGCAGAGATCCACCCGCAGCCCCGGGGAATCCACGGGGGATGCAGAGATCCACCCACAGCCCCTGGGGATCCACCCTGGGGATGCAGAGATCCACCCGCAGCCCCTGGGAATCCACGGGGGTTGCAGAGATCCACTCACAGCCCCAGGGGATCCATGGAGGATGCAGAGATCCACTCACAGCCCCTGGGGATCCACGGGGGATGCAGAGATCCACTCACAGCCCCTGGGGATCCATGGGGGGTGCAGAGATCCACCCACAGCCCCTGGAGATCCACCTGTAGCCCCTGGGGATCCATGCGGGATGCAGAGATCCACCCGCAGCCCCTGGGGGAGGTGCCCGTGCTGGAGCGGGTGGATGCCTGGAGGGGCCTGTGATCCAGTGGGAGATCCAGTGGAGAGAGAGGGCCGTGCTCCCAGGCTGGGCAGCCTGGCCTTGGAGGACTGCACCCCGTGGAAGAGTGACCCACGGCACAGCAGTTTTGGGGGGCTGTGTGCCCGAGGGAGGGACTCACCCTGCAGCAGTTTTGGGGGGCTGTGTGCCCGTGGGAGGGACTCACGCTGCAGCAGTTTTGGGGGGCTGTGTGCTCGAGAGAGGGACTCACCCTGCAGCAGTTTTGGGGGGCTGTGTGCCCGAGGGAGGGACTCACCCTGCAGCAGTTTTGGGGGGCTGTGTGCCCGTGGGAGGGACTCAGGTTTCAGCAGTTTTGGGGGGCTGTGTGCCCGTGGGAGGGACTCACCCTGCAGCAGTTTTGGGGGGCTGTGTGCCCGAGGGAGGGACTCACCCTGCAGCAGTTTTGGGGGGCTGTGTGCCCGTGGGAGGGACTCACCCTGCAGCAGTTTTGGGGGGCTGTGTGCCCGTGGGAGGGACTCACCCTGCAGCAGTTTTGGGGGGCTGTGTGCCCGCGGGAGGGACTCACCCTGCAGCAGTTTTGGGGGGCTGTGTGCCCGTGGGAGGGACTCACACTGCAGCAGTTTTGGGGGGCTGTGTGCCCGTGGGAGGGACTCACACTGCAGCAGTTTTGGGGGGCTGTGTGCCCGAGGGAGGGACTCACACTGCAGCAGTTTTGGGGGGCTGTGTGCCCGTAGGAGGGACTCACGCTGCAGCAGTTTTGGGGGGCTGTGTGCCCGTAGGAGGGACTCACGCTGCAGCAGTTTTGGGGGGCTGTGTGCCCGTGGGAGGGACTCAGGTTTCAGCAGTTTTGGGGGGCTGTGTGCCCGAGGGAGGGACTCACCCTGCAGCAGTTTTGGGGGGGCTGTGTGCCCGAGGGAGGGACTCACCCTGCAGCAGTTTTGGGGGGCTGTGTGCCCGAGGGAGGGACTCACACTGCAGCAGTTTTGGGGGGCTGTGTGCCCGTGGGAGGGACTCACACTGCAGCAGTTTTGGGGGGCTGTGTGCCCGTGGGAGGGACTCACACTGCAGCAGTTTTGGGGGGCTGTGTGCCCGTGGGAGGGACTCACACTGCAGCAGTTTTGGGGGGCTGTGTGCCCGTGGGAGGGACTCACCCTGCAGCAGTTTTGGGGGGCTGTGTGCCCGTGGGAGGGACTCACACTGCAGCAGTTTTTGGGGGGCTGTGTGCCCGAGAGAGGGACTCAGGTTTCAGCAGTTTTGGGGGGCTGTGTGCCCGAGGGAGGGACTCACCCTGCAGCAGTTTTGGGGGGCTGTGTGCCCGAGGGAGGGACTCACCCTGCAGCAGTTTTGGGGGGCTGTGTGCCCGTGGGAGGGACTCACCCTGCAGCAGTTTTGGGGGGCTGTGTGCCCGAGGGAGGGACTCACCCTGCAGCAGTTTTGGGGGGCTGTGTGCCCGCGGGAGGGACTCAGGTTTCCGCAGTTTTGGGGGGCTGTGTGCCCGAGGGAGGGACTCACCCTGCAGCAGTTTTGGGGGGCTGTGTGCCCGCGGGAGGGACTCAGGTTTCCGCAGTTTTGGGGGGCTGTGTGCCCGCGGGAGGGACTCAGGTTTCAGCAGTTTTGGGGGGCTGTGTGCCCGAGGGAGGGACTCACCCTGCAGCAGTTTTGGGGGGCTGTGTGCCCGTGGGAGGGACTCACCCTGCAGCAGTTTTGGGGGGCTGTGTGCCCGAGGGAGGGACTCACCCTGCAGCAGTTTTGGGGGGGCTGTGTGCCCGAGGGAGGGACTCACCCTGCAGCAGTTTTGGGGGGCTGTGTGCCCGCGGGAGGGACTCACCCTGCAGCAGTTTTGGGGGGCTGTGTGCCCGTGGGAGGGACTCAGGTTTCAGCAGTTTTGGGTGGCTGTGTGCCCGAGGGAGGGACTCACCCTGCAGCAGTTTTGGCAGGACTGCTGCTCGTGAGGATGGACCCACGCTGGAGAAGTTCCTGGAGAACTTTCCCCCGTGGGAAGGGACCTCACGGGCTCACAGGGGAAGAACTCCTCCACCTGAGCTGAGCAGAAGAAAACCTCAGGGGAGGAAGGGGCCAAGATCCCCACCCTCCGTCTCCCTGCGCTGCCGGGGGCAGGAGGAAGGGGCTGGAGGGGCGGAAGGTGCTCCTGAAACACAGATTTAGAGGAAACACAAAGATTTTAGTCATAGGCTTGGGATTTCAGTTGTAGGCTTGAGCCCAGTGAGGATTAATCGAAATAGTTAGGAGAGCTGGACCTGAAACAGAGTTTTAGATGTTGGTAATTGATTACCAAATAACTGATGAGATAGAGTTTTAGATGTTAGTAACTAATTACCAAATAACTGATGAGATCGAGTTTTAGATGTTAGTAACTAATTACCAAATAACTGACGATCTCTCATTTGCATGTTTGTTTAGCTGTGCTCAGAATAACGAGCAGAAACATTGATAAGTTGGTGTGTAGAACAAAGACAATCGCCAATTTCCTCCCTTGGTGGGAGCCCGTCCTAAAGTCACAGAAGAAGAAACTTCGAGGTCACTGAATTAATTAGGATTGTTAAAACTCAGAAAGGCCAAAAGGTCAAAGTGAGGAAGATGAGTTAATTCATCTTTTTTTGGGACCACTGCCCCAATCCAAGACCACCGACTCCATTCTGATCCCACACTGCGCATGCTTAGCGACATGTGAGCCCATTTCCATACCAAGCGGAGAATGGGAGGTGTCAACACTGCGAATTTGCATTTTGCGTTTTGGATATTCATAAAATGTGGAGCTCGAGCCCAGCCCGTTCCGCCCTCGGAGCGCTTCTCCCGCTCCTCATCCCAACTCCTGAGCCCTTCCTGAATTTGTTTTTCCCCCTTTTCCCTCCTCTGCCCGGCTGTGCCAGGGGAGGCCGAGCCTCGTGGGCGTGGGTGCCCGGCGTTGGGTCAGCGCCAAGCCACCACGTCCATCCTCAGAGCCCGCCCTGGGCTCTTCCCGAGGTTTTTTTTGGGAAGGAGCTCTCCAGCCATCCCTGGGATTCCCTTGGAATTGTGCCCATCCAGGGCTGTCCCACACTGCGGGATGAGCGTTTCCATGGAATGCTGGGCTCCGTTCTCTCTCCGTTATGGATTTGGGAAGGAACTGGAAAACCCGAGGCGCCTCCTGCCCGCCCTGGGGTCTTCCCGAGGTTTTTTTTGGGAAGGAGCTCTCCAGCCATCCCTGGAATTCCCGCAGGACCAGCATCTGGATACCTTGGATGCCCTTTGGAGATGGGAAAAGCATTTTTGGGATCAGCCCCAATCCATGAAGTCCCGTGGGTCTCTCTTCCTTTTTGTCCTCTCAGACGCTTCCAAGGATTGGGATTCCAGCTGGGATTGAAGGAACTTTGGGAAATGTTGATAAGCAAAAGCTGGGAGCCACTTGGGAAGGTTTGGGCTTGGATTGAGAATTCCTGGAGAAGGAATTCTGTTGTTTTCCAGCTGCGTCCCTGAGCTGATCCATCATCCCTTGGGAACGGGAGAGGCCGGAATTGCAGAATTCCTGGAGCGCCAGAGGTGAGAGGGAAATGATCACAGGTTTTGGGAATCCGGAAGGCTCCAATGGGAAGTTTGGAATTCCCTGGGTGAGAGCTCTGCATTCCCACTAGGAATCTCTGCGATTTGGGAATCCAGCTGATCCCAAATTCCCTCCGGGAGCTGCGGGTGTGGATGGAGGCTCCTCCTGCTCCCATCCCCACACTCCAGGATTCCCTTGGAATGGTTTTCCCTGGAAGCCAGCGCCACTCCTGGGATTTGTTACCCCTGCGGAGGGCGAGGATGGAAAGCAGGGAATGGGATATGGGAAATTTTGGGATACAGGAACCGTGTGAGCCTGGGAATTTCCACATCCTCAAGCCCGGCCTGGAATTCCCCTGGAATTCCCTTGGAATTGTGCCCATCCAGGGCTGTCCCACACTGCGGGATGAGCGTTTCCATGGAATGCTGGGCTCCATTCTCTCTCCATTATGGATTTGGGAAGGAACTGGAAAACCCGAGGCGCCTCCTGCCCGCCCTGGGCTCTTCCAGAAGGTTTTTAGGAAGGAGCTCTCCAGCCATCCCTGGAATTCCTGCAGGAGCAGCACCTGGATAACTTGGATGCCCTTTGGAGATGGGAAAAGCATTTTTGGGATCAGCCTGGGGCTCATTCCCGGCTTTTTAGAGGCGGCCCAGGAGGGGTCAGCAGAGCCCAAGGATTGGGAAGGAGTTGGGAATGGTGGAGTGGGAAAAGGGAGAGCTGGAATCCGCACCGGGAACTCTTGGGATGGGTAAAACAGGGAATATCCGGGGTTTGGGATCACTGGCAGCTCCTTGGGAAAACTCCAGAACCTTCGGGATGCAAATCCCCATTCCTGGAACTTCCCAGTAATTTCTGGGAGTTTTCGCGCCCCTCTAAATCCCAAGGAATAAAGAACTATTTTTCCTTCAAAATTGCAGGAATTCCCTTGAATTCCCATTTCTTTGGCTGCTCCTCGTGAATTCCCTGAGCTCCCTTTTCCTCGGGAATTCCCATTCCTTGATTTGAACTTGATTTAAAAACAATGGGAATTTCCCGGGAAAGGGAGAGGTTGGGAATGAGCCGCATCCTTCCCATGCTCTCGGAGCATGAAGGATCCCTTTGTTTCGGGATTCCTTTGGGATTTGGGAAGTGGAATCCAGGGAGCAGCCCCTGGGAAGAGGGAAAATCCATCTGGGAATGGAACCCAATCCCGGGATTTGCGGCTCCACATCCCGCCCTCCTCAAGGATGGGAATTTTTGGAGCAGTTGGAGCATTCCCGGCTGGATCCGGGTGGGAGAATCCTCCTCCTGATGGAGTTTTCCTGCTGTTTTTAGGGAAGCAAAACCCTGGAAGCCACATCCTGGTGTAGGAAATGCGGGAATATCCCTGGATTGAGCCATTCCCGGTCCCTGCATGGAGCTGGGAAGGTTCCAGGGTTTTTTTTCCTCATGTCCAGCAGAATTCCCGGAGGATGGAGATGAAGACTCCTGCATTCCCTGGATCCTGGCGTAACATGGAGATTCCGCTTGGATTTCAGGAGAAGTTCCTTTTTCCAGAGGCTGTCGGGACTGAAGCGGCTCCTCATGGAATGGGAACATTCCCGAGGCTGTCAGAGCTCCAGGAGCATCGGGACAACGCTCCCAGGGACGCTGTGGAATTTTGGGATGTCTGTGGAGGGCCTGGAGTTGGATTTGATCCTTCTGGATCCCTTCCGGGATATTCCATGATCCTTTGGGAACACCTCATCCCATTCCTACCCCGTTCCAATTGCAGCGGGATTTGCACTCAGGGATAATGATCCAGGTTTGGGATGGAGCTCCAGGAATGGGATGAGGGGGATCCAGCAGTGCCAGGGGATCCCTGACCTTTTCCAGCCCTTTTCCAGCCCTTTCCCAGAGCTTTTCCAGAGCTTTTCCAGAGTCTCATCCCGCTGGAATTCCCCTGGAACCAGCTCAGCTTTTCTTCCGCTCCCCAGCTCCAGCTTTGCTGACACTTCCCGGGAGCAAATCCAGGGAAAACAGAGCGGAAGGGAAGGCGCTGAGGAGGCAGGATTGGGAAAAAGCTGGGAAGGAGAAATGATGGGAGCATCGGCTGCCCTGGATGTGCTGGGAGAGCACTGGGAATTCTGCTGGAGCTGGAAAAATTATCCTGAAATCAACTTCTGCTGCAGCAGGGAGAGCCCCCGGAATTCCAGGAGTCCAAGGTGCTGGAGAATCCTGGAATTCCAGGGGTTCCCAGAATTTCAGGACTTCCAGCCACTGGAAAGCTCCAGCAGTTCCAGGGATTCCCAAAAGTTCAGGAGTCCCACCTGCTGGAGAATCCTGGAATTCCAGGGATTCCCAGAATTCCTGGAGTCCCAGCAGAGAGGGAGGAGGGATCAACCATAAGATCCCAAGTAATGGGAACGATCCAAACCTTTGGGATTTGGGAGCAGGGAATGATCCAAACCTTCGGGATTCGGGAGTAGGGAACGATCCAAACCTTCGGGATTTGGGAACAGGGAATGATCCAAACCTTCAGGATTGGGGAGCAGGGAATGAACCGAATTTTGGGACTGGGGAGCAGGGAACGATCCAAACCTTTGGGATTGGGGAGCAGGGAAAGGACCAAATTTTGGGATTTGGGAGCAGGGAACGATCCAAACCTTCGGGATTTGGGAACAGGCCAAGCCTTCAGGATTTGGGAGCAGGGAACGATCCAAACCTTTGGGATTGGGGAGCAAAACCTTTGGGATTGGGGAGCAGGGAATGAACCAAACCTTCGGGATTTGGGAGCAGGGAATAATCCAAACCTTTGGGATTTGGGACCAGGCAAAACCTTCAGGATTCAGGAGCAGGGAACGATCCAAACCTTCGGGATTGGGGAGCAGGGAAAGGACAAAATTTCAGGATTCAGGAGCAGGGAACGATCCAAACCTTCGGGATTTGGGAGCAGGGAAAGGACCAAATTTTGGGATTGAGGAGCAGGGAACGATCCAAACCTTCGGGATTCAGGAACAGGGAAGGAACCAAACCTTCAAGATTCAGGGGCAGGGAATGATCCAAACCTTTGGGGTTTGGAACCAGGCCAAACCTTCAGGATTTGGGAACAGGGAATGAACCAAATTTTGGGATTTGGGAGCAGGGTAAGGACCAAATTTCAGGATTGAGGAGCAGGGAATGATCCAAACCTTCAAGATTTGGGAACAGGGAAAGGACCAAATTTTGGGATTCAGGAGCAGGGAACAATCCAAGCCTTTGGGATTTGGGAGCAGGAAACAAACCAAATTTCGGGATTTGGGAGCAGGGAACGATCCAAATCTTTGAGATTGGGGAGCAGGGAATGATCCAAACCTTCGGGATTTAGGAGCAGGGAAAAAACCATCTGAGTCTGAGCATGGGTTTGGATTTGTCCTTTTCCCTTTACTTTCCCTCTCCCTCATCCCAAAGTCATTCCCGCGCACTCCCGGCTCCCAGCCTGGGTGTCCTTCCCGGCAGGACGAGCACGGGATGTTCCCGGGCGTTTTTAATCTCCCAAATGCTTCCCAAATTAATCTTGGAGAGTGCAGGAGCGGGGGAGGGAGAACGTCCTTGGCGTTGATCCCTCGGGAATGCCATGGGATCGGCGGGCGCAGCCCGAGCAGGAAGGGGTTAAAGGGAAGGTGAAACATTAAACGGCGCCAGGAGAAAGGCGGGATCCTGGGATGGAAAACAATCCAATGTCCCCTGGAAGGGCTCCAGGGCCGGGAATTCTCCTCTCCAGCGGTCACAGGGAGGTGAAGGACGAAAATCCGGGATGGGGATGGAGACAAGAGGGGTTGGAATGCTCCAACACCTGGATTTCCCCATGGAAAAGCAGGAATGTGTGAGAGCGTGAGCAAGAGGTGACTACGGAGCAAGGAATTCAATAATGATGGGCAAAAATAAGGAATTCTGGGGAGTCGTGGAATTTCCCCACTGAAACATCCCTAAAAAGAGACTCTGGAATGTGGGAGGAGGCAATTCCAGCCCGGAAGCAGCGGGATGATCCCTCTGGAATGGCTCCAGGGTGGGAGAAGGGTGCTGGAGAGCAGGACAGGGAGAGGGTCTTTGGGAGAACATTAACCTGGGCTCTCCTAAACCACCCTGAGCAGCAGCAAATTCCCAGAAAAACCATGGATTCCCCATCCCTGGAAGTGTCCACGGCCAGGCTGGAGCAGCTTGGGATAGTGGGAGGTGGAACTGGATGGGATTTAAGCTCCTTTCCCGCAGCCCCTCTGGAAGTGTGGGATAAGCAGTGATTCCCGGGGGTGCTCCAGCTCCATCGCTGAGCTCCTGGCATTTCCCGGGCTTCCCTGGCTCCTGAGGCAGGAAAACCTGGGAAAGGGGGATGACGGAGTGGCTGTTCCCGTGTTTTCCTCCCAGGAGCACTGCCCGTGCCTAATCCGGGATATTGAACACCCGGCGGGCTCTTGCTTCCCGTTAGGCTCGGCTTAAAACAAGGCGCGGGGTTCATTTCATGGAATGTTGGCTTTAATTTAGGCCCAGCTGCGCCTAAACCCCCGATGCCGCTTTACATAAATAGAGGCAGGTTCAATACAGAGAACTCCGAGCTGAGGAGGAAGAGGTGAGAGATAAGGAGCTACGAGATAAGAGATAACGAGGCCAACCCTGAGCTCCACCTCGCTCAGGGTGAGGCGTCTGAGGGAGGGTGGTGGAGCTCCGGGTGGGACCTCCATGGGGACCTGACCTCCACCCTAAAACGCTCCATCTGTGTCAGGGTCAATGTTCACCACTTGGAGCCTCAGTCAGGTCTAAATCAGGTCTAAATCATCTCTGAATCAGGTCTGAATCAGGTCCCAAAATCAGGTCCTAAATCAGGTCTGAATCAGGTCCCAAATCAGGTCTGAATCAGGTCCCAAATCAGGTCCTAAATCAGGTCTGAATCAGGTCCCAAATCAGGTCTGAATTAGGTCCTAAATCAGGTTTGAATCAGGTCCTAAATCAGGTCCCAAAATCAGATCCTAAATCAGGTCTGAATCAGGTCCTAAATTAGGTCCCAAAATCATGTCCCAAATCAGTTTTGAATCAGGTCCTAAATCAGGTCTGAATCAGGTCCTAAATTAGGTCCCAAAATCAGGTCCTAAATCAGGTTTGAATCAGGTCTGAATCAGGTCCTAAATCAGGTTTGAATCAGGTCCTGAATCAGGTCCCAAATCAGGTCTGAATTAGGTCCCAAATCAGGTCCCAAAATCAGGTCCTAAATCAGGTTTGAATCAGGTCTGAATCAGGTCCTAAATCAGGTTTGAATCAGGTCCTGAATCAGGTCCCAAATCAGGTCTGAATCAGGTCCCAAATCAGGTCCTGAATAAAGTCTCTATCAGGTCCTGAGCCGGGTCTAAATCAGGTCCTGCAGGGCCCCGGGACAGCTGGAGCCCGCGGAGATCCGGGATTTGCTGCCAGCCAAACAAACACACCCCTGTTCAAACACCCCTGAGCAAACGAGTCCACCCAGCTCCTCCGGCTCTTCCTGGAGCCTCAGGGCTGCGTTTCCTGCTCCTGTCCAAGGGTTCCATCCCTTCCTCCACCCCGGGCGGTGGGAAGAGGCCGGGTCCGTGGAATGCTCGGATTGCACGCTGGGAGCTCCTTCTCCAGCTGCCACCCCTCCTTGGGGACCCCTCAGAGCCGCGGCGGCTCCGTGCCCCCCTCGGGCAGCACCAGGACCGCTGGCAGGAGGGTCCCGTGGGGCTCCGGGAAGGGCCGCAGCTCCTTGGCCCCGAACCGCGGCGAGATGGGGTCGGCCAGGAAGCGGAGATGGGAATTCCTGCCCAGGCAGTGGACTAGGCTGCCCAGGACGGCGCAGCGGAGCCCGGCGGGCTCGGGCAGGGGGTGGCTGGCACAGCGGTACCACAGCCTGGCGCTGGCGCTGCACCGCGACACGGTGACATCGGTGACATCGGTGTTGCCAGCACCGCGCCGCAGCTGGAAGAGGTACAGGAAGCCGTGGGCGCTCACCAGCTCGGCCGTCCTGTCCTGGTCGCCAATGGCCGGGCTGGTGGCCCAGCTGTCCCCGCGGGCGTCATAGCGCAGCAGCAGCGAGCGCAGGGTGCCCCCGGTGACGTAGATGTCCCCGTCGCACACGGTGGCCGCGTGGGCCACGGCGAAGGTGTCCCTGGGCAGGGCGGCGACGAAGGCCCAGCGATCCCGCCGGGGGTCGTAGCGCTCCACAGTGGCCAAGCACTCGCCCCCGATGGCATAGAGGTGGCCGTCCAGGGCCACCAGCTGGCAGCGAGGCCGTGCCTGGCGCAGGGGACAGATGTCGCGCCAGCTGTCGGCCAGGGGGTCGTAGCAGAGCACGCGGCGAGAGGGGCTCCGCGCCCGGCCCGCGCCCTCCCAGCCGGGCACCATGAACAGGTAATTGAACAGGCTGCACATGGCACTGCCCCGCCCGGCCACCTCGGCCGGCATGTGGCACAGGTGGCACCAGCGGTCCCCGTCCTCGTCATAGTAGCAGAGGCGGCCGCGGCGGTGGCCGGGCTCGGCCGGGGGGACATCGGCCACCACCAGGCGTGGCCGCCCGTGGGTGCGGCGCCGCAGGAGCAGCTCCCGCTCGCCAGCGTTGAGGCGGCCGTAGATGGCCGGGGAGCGCAGCACCTGCAGGAGGTGGGCACTCATCACCTGGAGCGCGGCGTCCTGCAGGGCCCGCAGCTGCCGCGCCTTGGCCGCGCACAGAACCTCGTAGCAGTTCCCCAGGTGCACCCGCGCGGGTGGTGGCACCTCGGATGGGTCAGGACATGGAGCTGGGACTCCACCACCCTCCCCGGACAGCGGGAGCTGGGGGGCGATCCCGAGGGTGCCAGGAGAGGGTGGCTCAGGAGGGCTCTCCGTGCCCTCCTGTGGAGCTGTGCACGAGGTGGTGGGATCAGGAGTTTCCAAAGCTGGGTTCTGCTCCTGGGTTCTCTGCGGCTCTGCCCGGCCCCGCTCCCCGCGGCCCTGGGATGTCTCCGTAGGGACGAAGGGCAGGGACGTCCGCCTGGACACCGACTCGGAGACAGACTGCACAAAGTAGTCGTAGACTTTGCCCCTCAGGCCAGGCCCTGGGGGGTTGTCCTTGTCCCTGTCCCGGTGCTCCGGGATGAAGTTCTCCTCCACCTGGATCTTGGCCACCGAGGAGAAGGAGTAGGACGAGTCCGAGCCCGCCTCGCTCGCCGTCAAGAGCAGCCCCAGGTTGGAGGTGACGCTGAGGGTCCGGATGGCCCCCGTGCTGCCCTCCCCCCTCCGGCCTCGGCTGCCTGGATCCTGCTCTGTGCCCTGGGCACATCCATCCCCCGCCGTCCGGGTATCCCAAATCCCTGGGGAACACCCAGAGCTCGGGGCAGGTGTGTCCCTCTCTGTGGGGTCGTGAGGGCCCAGCTTGCTTCCCGGCAAAATTCCTGGCTCACTTCCCAGCTTGCTTCCTGGTTCTCTTCCCAGATCACTTCCCAGCTCGATTCCTGCCTTGCTTCCTGACTTAATTCCCAACTTACTTCCCAGCTTGTTTCCCAGCTCTATTCCCAGCTCGCTTCCCAGCTCGCTTCCCGACTCATTTCCTGCCTTTGTTACCAATTTGCTTCCCGGCTCACTTCCCGGCTTTCTTCCTGGATTATTTCCCGGCTTGATTCCCAGCCTGCTTCCTGACTTACTTCCCGACTTACTTCCCAGCTCGCTTCCCAGCTCACTTCCCAGCTCGCTTCCCGTCCTGCTCCCGGGATCATTCCCCAGCTCGATTCCTGCTTTGCTTTCCGATTTTGTTCCCAACTTCCATCCCAGTTTCCTTCCCAGCTCCCTTTCCCTCCCGTCCGGATCGAGTGGGGCTTTCCTGGGAATCAGACCCAGCTCTGAACCCATCTCCTCTCCTTCCTCCTCCTCACTCCTTGGAAAACTCCTCTCCCCCCTGAGATCCTCGTGCCGCATCCTGGGGCCATTCCCAGATTTGTCCCCCCCACCCCTCCTCCTCCTCAGACCCCCATCCTCATCCCCATCCCCATCCCCATCCCGGTTTTCCCGCTGCTCTCCCGGTGGGATTTTTCCCTCGGGAAGCGAGCGGTTCCTATAAAACCTGAACGCCAGGGACAGGAGCAGCAGCGCGGCCGCCGACAGGAGCAGCTTCCCGGGCAGCTGCATGTCCGAATGCCAGGCCGGGGGTGCCCGCTGGGGCATTTTTCCATGCGGGAATGCCGAGGAGCCGATTAATGATTTGCCGGGAGAGGCCGGAGCGCAGCGGCTTGGGACAAGGTGACTTTGAGCGGGCAGAGCTGGCAGGAGGCTTCCGGAGAAGCCGGGAATGTTTGGGATGGGCTGGGCTCCAGCGAAAGGTGCAGCCCAGGGCCGGATCTGTTGGCCTGGGAAACGGAGAGGGAGGCTCGGGGAAGAGCCAAAGGAAGCACAAAGGCAGGAAAAATACCCCCGAGGAGCTGCCCTCCCACTGAAAACGGATCGTGCAATGGAAAATGGGAAATTTGTTTGGGGGGAAAAAAAGTTGTTTTGCCCAGCAAAGGCTCCTCATCCCTCGGTGCTCCCGGAAAAGGGAGGGAGAAGCAGCCGGGAGCCTTTGGGCTGATGCCGAGCAGCTGCTCCGCGGCACGGCCGGGTGACGAATTCGGCGGCTGATTCAGTGATTAATTAATTCAGTGATTAATTAATTCAGCGTCCCTCGTTTGCTGCGCGCTGCCTAACAAGGGCTGACGGGAAAGTGCCCCGGAGCTCGTGGGGTCTCTCGGAGTGGAAGCAGCAGGGAATGAGGAGCTGGTGGGAAAGGAGCCGGGGGCTTTGGAAGGGGGAAAAATCCTGGCACTGGAGAGGAAATTGAGGCTGGAGTTCAACAGCGGCTGCGGGCACAAGGAGAGGGACGAGGGGAGGAATAAAAGCAGGGAGAAATTCGGGATGGGAAGAGATGGAAGCGGTCATTCCTAAGGGATGTCGCAAGGGTCGGAGTCACCGTGGGGAAACTGAGGCACAGAGGACGCCAGGCAGGGCTGTGCCCTCCCCATGGAAAGGCGCTGAGCTCCTGGCCTGAATTCCAAAGATCCCAGGGAATTGTCGTCCCCCAAGACAACAAAGCTTGGACCGTGGTGGGGGGGAAAGGAGGGAGCTCGGGGAACGGCACCGCTTCCCAGCACTGCCAAGGGAGCGGAATCCAAAGGGATCAAATCCAGTTCCTTTTCCCCGAGGGAACATCTCTGAGAGAAGCACAGAAAACGAGGAACGCAAGAGCCAAACTGGGGGTGGGCGGAAGCTCCTGTTTCGCGCAGGGACTCGCTCCCCACTGGCTCCATCCCAATCCGCTGGGATTTTCCTAAGGAATGAACCCAGGGGACGTGGGAGTGATGTAGGGGTGGCTGTGGTGGGAGGGGGCCTTGCCAGGGGTCTCCAGTGCAGGGTGGGAGCTCATTCCCGCTGTCCTCAACATCCCAAACCTCATCCCAATGGAGCAGCCAATCCCCACCAGCCGCTTCCTGAGCTTTTGGGATGGGGAGTAGCCTCGGAACCTCCTCGGGGCAGGTTCTGCACCATCCCCGGCATCCCTGAGTGCTCAGGTGTCCCCCTGGCCGGGCTGGGATGCTGAAATTCCCGGGACAGCTTGACACGGGATGCGTGGTGGTCCCCAGACCCTCCAGGGTCGGTCTCAGCTGGAGGATCCTGTCCTAAATAGCGAAATGTTTTAATATCCCTGAAAAGGATGGAAAAGTGGCAGAGGAGGGACCTCGCCGGGCTGATTGGGCACTCAGCGATCCCTGTGCTCATCCCTGCTGGGAACACAGGGACGACGACGGCTTTAGGGGAATATTTGGGATGTTGGCACCTCGTGTGGGGAAACGCAGCAAGGAAGAGGTTGGGGAATGAGGATATTTAGATTCAAACTGGATTTTGGAACAGGGGCAGTGTCGTGCATCCAAAACAGCGCCAGCCGAGCCCACCCAGCCTCTCTCCTGGATAGAGCCCCAAAATCCATCCCTGAGGGACTCGGTCTGGCCAAAACCTTGGGAAAAGGGGGATTTCTCCTGCCTGGAAAGCCGGAGGGTGCCGGAGCTCAGGGGAGCAGGGCCTCGTGTGGAGTCTGGGCACGGCTTCCAGGACTCGGCTAATTGGGGAAGGGTCTGGCAGCCGCGACCTCCCGGGCCTTTCACCGCTCCCTGCCGGGGCTTTCATCCCGCGGCTGGATCTACAAAGATCCCGGCGTTTGGGAGCCGGGAAGGAGAGGGATGAATTATTCATGAGCTCGCCAGCCCCGTGAACCCGCCCGGTAATGAGCGGGGGGGAGGCGGGGGAGGCACCGAGAGAAGCTCCCGCTGACTTTCTCAGCCCTACCGGGGCCGGAGCATCATCCCTGGTTCCTGCTATCCCAAAGAACCCATGGAGAAAATGCAGATCCGCTGGATAAATCCCCATTTCTCTCTGCAGCGCTGACGTCTCGGCGCTTGTGACTCTAATCGAGCGTAATTGCTGCTTCCAAATTTCGCTAAAACCTTTTCCAAAGTCCCCTGGAATTCGGGAACATCCATAACGCCGCTCCTTGGGGTTTTCAGCTGGCGTCAGCCCTCGCAAAGGCGCTGAGGGTTTTTTTTTTCTTTTCCGAGCTAATCAGATCTCCTCGGAAGGTTGTCAGGCGCGGATCTGTCAGCTCTCATCAATAATGGAACAACCTGAGCCGCTGCTTTCCCCTCCAGCCTCCTCCTGCATTATTCACTGCCAGCGCCTCAAACAACGGGATCGGGAATGGGGGGGAGAGTGGGAGTTTATTGGGGTCCTTTGGAATTACCTGGAGGGAGAGGATGGGGAGGGGGCAGGAGGTGAGGTGGGTCCAGCACGGATCCTTTGTGGGGTGGTGGGACAGAATCCCCTTGTGCCCCTCGTTTTTGGGGTGGGATGGTGGGATGGAATCCCCTTGTGCCCCTCGTTTTTGGGGTGGGGTGGCGGGACAGAATCCCGTTGTGCCCCTCGTTTTGGGGTGGGATGGAGTCCCTTTGTGCCCCTCATTTTGGGGTGGGATGGTGGGATGGAATCCCGTTGTGCCCCTCGTTTTTGGGGTGGGATGGAATCCCTTTGTGCCCCTCGTTTTGGGGTGGGATGGTGGGATGGAATCCCTTTGTGCCCCTCGTTTTGGGGTGGGATGGTGGGATGGAATCCCTTTGTGCCCCTCATTTTGGGGTGGGATGGAATCCCCTCTGTGCCCCTCGTTTTGGGGTGGGATGGTGGGATGGAATCCCTTTGTGCCCCACGTTTTCCAGTGGGATGGAATCCCTTTGTGCCCCTCGTTTTGGGGTGGGATGGAATCCCCTTGTGCCCCTCGTTTTGGGGTGGGATGGAATCCCTTTGTGCCCCTCGTTTTTGGGGTGGGATGGTGGGATGGAATCTCTTTGTGCCCCTCGTTTTGGGGTGGGATGGTGGGATGGAATCCCCTTGTGCCCCTCGTTTTTGGGGTGGGATGGTGGGATGGAATCCCTTTGTGCCCCTCGTTTTTGGGTGGGATGGTGGGATGGAATCCCTTTGTGCCCCTCGTTTTTGGGTGGGATGGTGGGATGGAATCCCTTTGTGCCCCTCGTTTTGGGGTGGGATGGAATCCCTTTGTGCCCCTCGTTTTGGGGTGGGATGGTGGGATGGAATCCCCTCTGTGCCCCTCGTTTTGGGGTGGGATGGTGGGATGGAATCCCGTTGTGCCCCTCGTTTTTGGGTGGGATGGAATCCCCTTGTGCCCCTCGTTTTGGGGTGGGATGGTGGGATGGAATCCCATTGTGCCCCATGTTTTGGGAAGAATTGGAGAAAACAGGCAGCAGCTCTGCCCCAAAATGAGAAGAAACTCCCAAATCCCCTCACTCATCTTTGTCCGTGCCAGCCCTGGGAAGGTCCCAACCTCTGGCTGATCCATCCATGCCGGAATCCCTGGGAGAAGAGCTGAGCATCCCGAATCGGGGTGGATTTGGGATGCAGGCCCACCGAACCAGGCGTTCCTGTCCCAGCCGCTGGATGGGGACATCCCGGTGCTCCCGAGATGGCACCGAGCAGAGCCAGTGGTGGCCCCGCTGCTGGAATCACTCCTCATTTCCACAGTTCCAGGAATGCTCCTCATTTCCACGGCTCTGGGCTAAACCCACCACATTTGCATTTAAATGAAGTCTGGAAATGCTCGTTTTTCCATGGAAATGCTCGTTTTTCCATGGAAATGCTCGTTTTTCCAAGCGAGGAGGTCCAATGGTCGTTTAATCCTGGTGGTCGTTTAATTATGGCAGGATGAGGCCCCTGGAGCGGCTCCGAGCCATGAGGAAGGTGAGAAAGATCCATGGGAGAGGCTCTCCAGAGCATGGGGGGAAACTGAGGCAGGGAGAATTCCTGAAGAAACGACGCTTCCTCTGGAAAAAAACAGGACTTTCTTCTCATCCACAGAGTGAAAGCACAGCTCCGATGGGATCAGGATGCTCAGATGCCGTTCCTTCAGGATGGAAGCAGAGCTGCTGATCCTCCCACACATCCCAGCCAGTCCCGATCCTTTTGCTCCCAATCCAAATCCTAAAACTCTGGGATTTTGTATGGGAAGATGCTCCGGAGCTGCCGTGGGTTTGTTCGGCTCCTCCGAGGCTGGGAAAGCGGCGAGCTTGGCAACGGAGCGGGGAAGGGCTGGAATCTGCTTAATAATAATTAATCATCACGGTAATAATGACGCTTAGCTCTCGTGCGGGGCTTTGGGAAGATGAGGCGTCACACAGCCGCTGGATAATCCTACAGGATTAGGAGTTCCCAGAGGAAAAGCCTTGGGAGCGCCCCATCCTTGGGATCTTTTACCCCATCCCATATCTGCTCCCCAGGGATTCCGGCTCACAGCTGGATGCTCCACAGTGAGGAGAAGCAGCCAGGATTGGGACAAAACCACCGGGATTTTTCCAGGAGCCATCCCACAGCAGGATTGTCACCACCCCGGGATGGGGGACAGCGGGAATGGCTGGGATCCGGCGCGTTTCCATGGGGACAGCTGGCCGGGAGGGGCCCGGTGCCGACGGGACACGCTGCCCACTCAAGTGTGAGCGCTGACATTTGGGGCTGGGAGCCTCCTGTCACTTGTCATTCCTCAGCCAGCCCGGGACAAGTGGCGTGCACGGCCCTGATTCCCGGCACAGCCAGAATTCCACCGGATAAACCCAGTGATCCACGACTTTTGGGCTCCCGGTGCCGCCTCCGTGGCCTCAGGAGGGCTGGAGATGCGTGCGGGTCCTCACCCCGGGGAGATGAGACTTGCAGCGTCTCGGGGTGGTGGGAATGATGCAACTGGGTTTTTCCAGGGAAAATTTGGTCCTTGAAACCTAAAATCCTCCTGCCCCTCCTGCCAAGACCTTGTGAAGCCCCCAGGATGGTGCTGGGAACCCCAAGACAGATCTGGGAACCCTGAGACGGAGCTGGGAATCCCAAGGCAGATCTGGGAACCCTGAGACAGAACTGGGATTCCCAAGATGCTGCTGGGAACCCCGAGACGGAGCTGGGAACCCCGAGATGGAACTGGGAACCCCAGGATGCTGCTGGGAACCCCAAGATGGTGCTGGGACCCCCGAGATGGAACTGGGAACCCCAAGACAGATCTGGGAACCCTGAGACAGGTCCGGGAACCCTGAGACGGAGCTGAGAATCCCAAGACAGTGCTGAGAACCCCGAGACGGAGCTGGGAACCCCGAGACGGAGCTGGGAATCCTGAGACAGGTCTGGGAACCCCGAGATGGAGCTGGGAATCCCAGCACAGGTCAAACATGAGTTACAACCTTCTCCCAGAAGAGGTTTTCCTTTTTCCCTTTAATTGAATTGTCTGAAGAAGCCAAGACACGGAAAGAGACCGAGACTGTCGAGAGTATAGAAAAAAAAAAGAGCAGGAGAGCCGATGGCCGGAGCTGGGAATGCCGGAAGGAGCCGGATGGAGGAGGAGGAGGTGGCGAAGCTTCACGTGAGCTCCAGGATCACTGTCAGGGTGAGCGCCAAAACGAATCTGAAGCCGCAGTGGCCGGGAAGTGAACCTGGAGGGGAGGGAAAAAGGGATCGGGAGTTCATGGATCCACTTCCTGACGCCGGGTTTGAAGCAGGATGGGGGCACCAAAGTTTTGGAGGGGGATCCCCCCACCTAAACTGGGTCTGGGGGTTGGGTGGGGTCGGGTGGGGGTGAGGGATGGGGTGGGAGCATCTGTGGGGTCACTTTTGGTGTGAGAATATCCCTGAGGACACAGGAGAGGGTATGGAACGAGGCAAGGAGATGGGAAAGGACTTGGAATGAGGCGAGGAGAGATGGGAAAGGATTTGGAAGTGGGCAAGAAGGAGTGGGCATGGGCTTGGGGTGAGGTGAGGAGAGGTGGAAAAGGGCTTGGAATGAGGTGAGGAGAGATGGGAAAAGGCCTGGAATGAAGCAAAGAGGGAGGGGAAATGGCTTGGGATGAGGCAAGGAGAGATGGACGACAGCTTGGAGTGAGGCAAGGAGAGATGGGAAAGGGCTTGGAGTGAGGCAAGGAGGGATTGAAAAGGCTTGGGATGAGGCAAGGAGGGATGGGAAAGGGCTTGGGATGAGGCAAGGAGGGACCGAAAAGGCTTGGGATGAGGCAAGGAGGGAGGGGAAAGGGCTTGGAATGAGGCAAGGAGGGATGGGAAATGGCTTGGAATGAGGCAAGGAGGGTTGGGAAAGGGCTTGGAAAGAGGCAAGGAGAGATGGGAAAGGGCTTGGAATGAAGCAAGGAGGGATGGGAAAGGGTTTGGGACAAGGCAAGGAGAGATGGATGATGGCTTGGAGTGAGATGAGGAGAGATGGGAAAGGGCTTGGAATGAAGCAAGGAGGGATGGGAAAGGGTTTGGGACAAAGCAAGAAGAGGTGGCCCAGGGTCTGGACCAAGGCAAGGCCAGAGCCTCCGTGCCCAGCCCTTCCGTCCCCGAGCATTCCCATGGAAATCCCGGTGCCACCAGCACCACTCACCGTTGGAGTCTTCTGGTCCTCTGGGAATATTCGGGTTTTCTATGGGGAAACAAAGAGCAGAGAGACAATTTTAGGGGGGAGAAGCCGAGTGGGGACCCGTGGAGGGGGTGGTGGGGCCGCGGCGTCACCCTACCGAAGACGATGAGGCGCGTGTGGGTGTCGGTGGAGCCCAGCGGGTTCTGGGCGGTGCAGCGGTACATGGAGCCGTTGAGCTCGGCCGGGACCCGCTCCAGCACCAGCTCCTTCCCGTCGTGCTCCGCGCTGCCGTCCAGGAGCCGGCTGCCCACCCGCGTCCACGTGAACAGCGGCTCCGGGAACACCTCGTTCTGCGGGGAGAGGGACGGGCCGAGGGGGAGTGGGGAGGGAGCAAAGCTGGAGATTAAATCATCAAATCCGGCTTGGGGTTGGGGTTGGGGCTGGGGTTGGGGTTGGGGTTGGGGTTGAGTTTGGGACTGGGTTTGGGTTTGGGATTCAGTTTGAGTTTGAGTCTGCATCTCAGTTCGTGTTTGAGTTTGGGTCTGGGTTTGGGTTTGAGTTTGGGTCTGGGTTTGGGATTCAGTTTGTGTTTGAGGCTGCATCTGGGTTTGAGTTTGAGTTTGGGTTTGGGTTTGGGATTCAGTTTGTGTTTGAGGCTGCATCTGAGTTTGGGTCTGGGTTTGGGTTTGGGTTTGGGTTTAGGTTTGAGTCTGAGTTTGAGTTTGGGTTTGGGCTTGGGATTCAGTTTGTGTTTGAGGCTGCATCTGGGTTTGGGGTTGAGTTTGGGTCTGGGTTTGGGTTTGAGTCTGAGTTTGGGTTTGGGCTTGGGATTCAGTTTGGATTTGAGTCTGCATTTGGGTTTGGGTTTTGGTTTGAGTTTGGGTCTGGGTTTGAGTTTGGGTTTGATTTTGGGTTTGAGTTTGGGTTTGGGCTTAGGATTCAGTTTGGGTTTGAGTCTGCATTTGGGTTTGGGTTTGATTTTGGGCTTGGGTTTGAGTTTGGTTTTGGGTTTGGGTTTAGGTATGATTTTGGGGTTGGGTTTGGGTTTGAGTTTGAGTTCAGGTTTGGGTTTGAGTCCACATTTGGGTCTGGGCCTGGTCTTGGGTTAGAAGGGACCTTTTAAGCTCATCCCATCCCACCCCCTGTGACAGGCAGGGACACCTTCCACTATCCCAGGTTACTCCAAGCCCCACCCAACCTCTCCTTGGACACTTCCAGGATGGAACAGCCACAACTTTGGCCAACCCATCCCAACAAAGGGACGGTGACGCCACCAAGGCCACCAAGCCAAGCCCATAAAGCCTCAGATGGCGGCTGCCCATTGGCCCCTGCAGCCGTGGGAATGCTGACCTGGAAGCCCTGCACCAGGATCCGCACGGTGTCCCCCACGTGGGCCCTCGTCGGGGTCATCGTGATCTTCGGGCCCTTGGGAGCAACTGCACGGGAAGGGGACGGGAAGAGCCGTCAGCGCCACTCGACATTCCCGGTGCCGGGAGTGCCCTTGGCGGGGTTAACGAGGCTTTGATGGATGATCCCGGTGAGGGGTGGCAGCCCGGGGGGGTGACGGCTTGGTGATGGATGGGCAGGCTGAGTGACACCGGAATGACGGATGGACAGGGAGGGAAGGACCCCCCGGGGCAGGAGAACGGGAGAAGTGTGAGGCTGATGGATGGCTGGGATGGGATGGATTGATGGGAAGGAGTTATTTCCCTACCAAGCCCTTCTCTGCTGGAAAAAAATGGCCAAGAAAGATCAGGCTGGTTTGAAGCCACGGAGGTGAACACATCAGAGAAGCATTCCCAAAAAACATGACCTTGGTGAGTCCCACCCAGGTGCCATTCGCACTGGAGACAACCCCAAAGCCTGGCTGGCACAAATCCCGAGCACAGTGGGGAAAAACCAGGGAATCCCTTTTCCCGTGCCAGACTCGGGATGCTCATCTGCGCTGACGGACGGACACCACACAGGGTCTGCTCCTGCTTCCACCTGGGGCTCTGTGGATGTCCCTGCTGGGCCAGGAGTGGGATGGGACATCCCCGGAGCTGCCTGGACTTTCACGGGAGGAGAAGGGGAAATGGGCAGGAGGGAGGTTGTGCTTTGGGTTTGTCACCCATTGTCCATCCAGGCTTTGCCATGGATGGGACAAAATGAACCCGGACACGAACCCGGCATGACACAGAGACAAGGAGCCACCAGAGAGCTGTAGTGGTGGACACTTGCCTTTGGAATGGCCATCCCTGCCCGGGATACTCTTCCTGGACACCCCACAGCCCCGCCACGGACTGCTCTATCCATGTGGGATCTGTCCCTCTGGAGCGGGACTGGGTGGGATGGGCTGAAGATGATCCCACCACGAGACCAAAAGGCAGCTTTGGGGAGAGAGGGAAGGGGTTGGTGTTGGGTTTAATGCAACTTTTCTTGGGAATATCTTATCTTTTATTGGGAATATATATTTTATATTTATTTATAGTGTGTGTGTTTATACTATGGATATAGGGGAGCGGTCAACGAGGATCTGCTGGGACAGTGCCCAAAAAAACGGGAGTGGAGCTGCAGAGACACCTCCAGGGACAAGGAGAGCCCTGGATTTGGGGACAGGGGACAATATGGGCTGAGCTTTGCCAATCCAGGTCTTGGACCTCCTGGGCAAGAGCAGCAAAGCCACGAGGTCTCGGCCTCAGATCTAAACCTGCCGAGCTCCAGAAGGTGGGAAAATGCAGGATTTCCATAGGGTTTGGATGCTGGGGAAGAGATTTAATGAGGAGACATCGGGAAGCCAAGGAGGAGAAGCTCTCCAGGAGATGATGAGGAGCCAAGTGCTCCACTTGGCCAGGAGCAAAGCTCAGGCTGCTCCACCTGGCTCGAGGCTGGGAGAGCCTTTCCAGAGGAGTGTCCTGAGGCTGGAAAACCCCCGTGGAGAGCTCTGCCTCTTCCAATGGGAGCCAGGAGAGGGTAGGGGAGCCCCAGGTGGAGAAGGACCCGATTCCCTGGATCCCATGGTCACCTGAGGAGCTTCCGCTCTTCCAGGGGCCTGGGAATGTGGGGAGCCAAATTCCCTGCCTTCAATCCCATCCCCCTCTCACAGCTGGGGCCTCGCCAGCCCCACAGGCAGGAGCCAACCTGGGAATTCCCTGCCCGGCAGTTCCCACTGGGATGAGCTTTGTGATGGCCAACAAGGGTCATGGGATGTCCTTGGATCTCCTGGGACTGGGACGGGTGGAGGTGACACTCTTCAGTGCCAGCACCCCCTTCCTGCTCATCCCGACACAGATTCCCCAAAATCCTTTTTATCCCACAAACCCCACCCTAAACATCACCTGTGGTTGGGGGGGGGGGGGGATAAACACCGGGAAAATCCCTTCTCCTGCCTGATGGATGCCCAAAATTCCCTCCTCTCATCCCAACTTTTGTGGAGCCTTGGCATCACGTGATCCCCAAGTGACTGAGAACCCCCAAAAGAAAAGGAAAAGGACAAAAGGAGAGAAAAATGAGTGTGAGGAAAGAAAAAAAAAAGTGGAATTAAAAGAAAAAAAAATTGGGGAAAAGGCCAGGAAAAATGGGGGGGGGGGGGGGAAGGCCAAAAAATGGGGGGAAAGCCAAAAAATGGGAAAAAAAATGGGAAAAAAGGGCAAAAAATTGGAAAAAAGGGCAAAAAATTGGAAAAAAGGGAAAAAATGGAAAAAAAGGGCAAAAAATGAAAGGAAAAAAGGAAAACAAATTCTCAAAGAAGCAAAAAAAATAAGGAAAAAGCAAAAAAAAAGGGAAAGCAGGCCAGAAAATGGCAAGAAAAGCCAAAAAATGAAAAGGAAAAAAGGAAAACAAATAAAAAACCAAACAAACAGATGGGGGAAAAAAGGCAAAAAAATGGGAAAAAAGGCCAAAAAATGCGAAAATACCCAAAAAACGGGAAAAAAGGCCAAAAAATAGAGACAAAAACTAAAAAATGAAAAGGAGAAAGCTAAGAAAAAAATGGAAAAACATTCCCAAAAAATGACAAACGTGCCAAAAACCCAGGAAAAGGCCCAAATCCATTGGCTTACCGAGCGTGACCTCGGACTGCATGGGCATGGAGAGCGCCGGGTGCTTGACCTCGCAGCTGAACAGGGCCTCGTTGTCGATCTGGGGGTTCAGGGTCCACGTGAGGGTGGCCCTGGCCTCGACGGTGCCGTCGCTGACGGGCGCGTGCGTGTGCCGGAAGTAATAGATGGGCTCGGCCATGTGCACCCAGCGCGGGAATTCCCGGCTCACCACCGTCTCGGGAATGCTTTCCGTCACGGAATCCCGCTCGGCCGCCAGCCCCCGCGGCGGATCCGCCGTGGGGAAGGGGTTTCCCATTCCCAGCTCGCCGTCGGCTGCCAGGGATTTCGGCACCTTGGTGTCGTCCAGGTCGCGGTGCAGGAGGTTGCGGGGGGCCCAGCTCCCGGCGCCGACCGGCGGCTCCGGTAGCGGGGTGGCCTCAATGGGCTCCCCGTCCCGCTTGAAGTACACCTGGAGGGGATAAAAGGGACAGTGAGCGTGGTGGGGGTGTTCCCGGTGGCCCTATGGATGGAACTCCTTCCCGCAGTCTCCATGGAAAGATGGGATTTGGGGAGCGGGCTTTGCCTGGTGGAACAGCACATGGATCTGGTGGATTTTATGGAGGAGGGGTGTTTGGTTATTCCACGTGTCCGTGGGAGGGATGATCCCGCCCGGAGCTCACCAGCGGCGCGGGCTTTCCGCCGGACACCACGCACACCAGGGTGAAGTTCTGCGCCTGGTAGCGGCTGAAGGGTGCCGGGGTGTCGGCAGCCAGCACCGAGATGGACGTCGGGGGAGCTGCCAGGGCAGAGGCAGGAGGTCAGCATGGAGTCCTCAACAGCCCTGTCCCATCCTCATCCTCATCCTCATCCTCATCCTCATCCTCATCCTCATCCTCATCCTCATCCTCATCCTCATCCTCATCCTCATCCTCATCTTCATCCTCATCTTCATCCTCATCCTCATCCTCATCCTCACTAACGTCCCGATCCTCTCCCTCATTCCCATTCTCATCCTTGTCCCCATTCCCGTGCCCATCTTTGCTGCCATTCCCATCCCCATTTTCAATCCATTCTCCATCCTAATCCCTGTCCTTGTCCTGTCCTCACCCCCATCCTTGTCCCATCCCCAACTTCATCCCCATCCTCATCCCCATGGGCATCCTCCTCCCTCTCCACATCCTCGTCCTCATTTTCATCTCCATCCCCTTTTCCATTCCCATTCCTGTCCCCATTTCCATCCCCATTCCCATTCCAATCCCAGCACCCACTCCCATGGCCGTCCTACACCCCATGTTCATCCCATTCCCCATTCTCCTTCCAATCCCTATCCCTATCCCTATCCCTATCCCTATCCCTATCCCTATCCCTATCCCTATCCCTATCCCTATCCCTATCCCTATCCCTATCCTTGTCCCATTCCCATCTTCATATCCGTTCCCATCCCCGTGGGCATCCTCATCCCTCTCCCCACACCATCCTCACCCTCATGCCCGTCCCCGTCTTTGTCCCCATTCCCCTCCCCATCCCCATCCCCATCCCCTTCCCTGTCCCCATTCCCATTCCCATCCCCATCCTCGTTCCCATCCCCATCCCCATCCCATCCCCATCCCCATCCCCATCCCCATCCCCATCCCCATCCCCATCCCCATCCCCATCCCCATCCCCATCCCCATTCCCATCCCATTCCCATCCCCATCCCCATCCCCATCCCCATCCCCATCCCCATCCCCATTCCCATCCCCATCCTCGTTCCCATCCCCATCCCCATCCCATCCCCATCCCCATCCCCATCCCCATCCCCATCCCCATCCCCATTCCCATCCCCATTCCCATCCCATTCCCATCCCCATCCCCATCCCCATCCCATCCCCATCCCCATCCCCATCCCCATCCCCATCCCCATCCCCATCCCCATCCCCATCCCCATTCCCATTCCATCCCATCCCCATCCCCATCTCCATTCCCATTCCCATCCCCTTCCCCATCCCCATCCCCATCCCCATCCCCATCCCCATCCCCATCCCCATCCCCATCCCCATCCCCATTCCCATTCCCTTCCCCATCCCCATTCCCATCCCCATCCCCATCCCCATCCCCATTCCCATCCCCACCCCATCCCTGAGGATGGCAGAACGATCCCAATCCCTTCTGTCCCCACACCCGGAGACCCCGCAGTGATTTTCCCCGTGATCCCGATCCCAACGCTCACCCATCACGTTCAGGAACACATTCCCGGAGGCCAGCACCACCTTCTCCCGCGTGGCTCGGTCGTAGATCCCCACGTGGCACTCGTAGGGACCGTTGTCCGAAATCCGGACCTCGGGAAGGCTGTGGAGGAGGGACAGCACTCACCACTCCATCCCCATCCCGTTTTCCCGTGGGATTCAGCGGTCAGCACCCGGATACCGCAGCGTTGCACAGGGATCAATAAACTCCTAATAACTCCAAAGGCAGCAGGAGGAGGTCGGGAATGCTTTAGCAGCCGGAATTCACCGGCACTGACAGCTCCTCCGAGGGGAAGGAATTGCATTATTGGAAGAGAAGTGGATGGGAGGGAAAGGCACAAATCCGTGACCACGGAGCGCCGACGGATAACCTCGGCACTGGACCTGCCAGGCCACCCCAGCACAGCAACATGGAAGGGGGGGAAAAACAGCAAATCCCAAATTCCAAGTGGCCCCGGAGCGCTCGTCAATCCTCCTTTTATCGGGAGGCTTTGGATAGATGTGGGGAAAACGGGAGAGGAGGAGCTGTGCCGAAGGATTGGAGCTGCTGGAGCTGGGAATGCTCGGGAGGCTGCACAGAGGTCACTTCGCTCATGGGCAGCATCCCGGCTCCCTGGTCAGCAGCATCCCACCTTTCCAGTCCCTAAAATCCCACTCTTCCGGTCCCCAGAATCCCACTTTTCTGGTCCTTAACACCCCACATTTCTGATCCTCGGAATCCCACATTTCTGATCCTCAGTATCCCACTTTTTTGGACCAGACAATCCCACCATGTTGGTCCTCAGCATCCCATTTTTTGCTCCTCAATATCCCATCTTTCTGATCCCCGGAATCCCACCTTTCTCATCCTCAGTATCCTACATTTTTGGTCCCCAGAATCCCACGGTTTTGGTCCAGAGAATCCCACCTTGTTGGTCCTCAGAATCCCACTTTTCTGGTCCTCAGTATCCCACAACTCTGATCTCCAGAATCCCGCTTTTCTGGTCCTCAGCACCCCACCTTTCTGCTCCTCAGATTCCCACCTTTCTGGTCCTCAACATCCCACCTTTCTGATCCCTGGAATCCCACCTTTCTGATCCTCAACATCCCACAACTTTGATCCCCAGAATCCCATTTTTCTGGTCCCCAGAATCCCACTTTTCTGCTCCTCAAAAACCCACATTTCTGATCCTCAGAATCCCACTTTTTTGGACCAGACAATCCCACCGTGTTGGTCCTCAGCATCCCACTTTTTTGATCCTCAACATCCCACTTTTCTGGTCCCCAGAATCCCACTTTTCTGGTCCATAATACCCCACATTTCTGATCCTCGGAATCCCACTTTTCTGATCCTCAATATCCTACATTTTTGGTCCCCAGAATCCCACGTTTTTGGTCCAGAGAATCCCACCTTGTTGGTCCTCAGATTCCCACCTTTCTGATCCTCAGCATCCCACAACTCTGATCTCCAGAATCCCATTTTTCTGGTCCCCAGAATCCCACTTTTTTTGACAAGAGAATCCCACCTTTCTGGCCAGCAGCATCCCATTTTTTCCAGTCAGCAGCACCATCCCGCTTCTCCAGCTGGCACCATCCCATCCCACCACGCCATTGGCACCATCCCACCTCCCCGGCTGGCAGCACCATCCTGCTTTTCCAGCTGGGATCATCCTGCCTTTCCGGGCAGAATCCTCCCATCCCACCTCTCCAGATGGGAGTATCCCACCTTTCCAGGCAGCATCATCCCATCCCACCTCTCCAGATGGGAGCATCCCGCCTTTCCGGTCTGTGACTTCCCACCTCCCTGGCTGGAAACATCATCCCACCCCTCCAGCTGGGAGCATCCCACATTTCCAGGCAGCATCATCCCATCCCACCTCTCCAGCTGGGAGGATCCCACATTTCCAGGCAGAATCCTCCCATCCCACCTTTCCAGATGGGAGGATCCCACATTTCCAGGCAGCATCATCCCATCCCACCTCTCCAGCTGGGAGGATCCCACATTTCCAGGCAGAATCCTCCCATCCCACCTTTCCAGATGGGAGGATCCCACCTTTCCAGGCAGCATTATCCCATCCCACCTCTCCAGATGGGAGCATCCCACCTTTCCAGGCAGCATTATCCCATCCCACCTCTCCAGCTGGGAGCATCCCACATTTCCAGGCAGCATCATCCCATCCCACCTGTCCAGCTGGAAGCATCCTGCCTTTCCAGTCAGGACCATTATCCCACCCCACCAACTGGAAACATCCGGCCTTTCCAGTCGGGAGCATTATCCCACCTGTCCAGCTGGAAGCATCCCACTTTTCCAGTCGGGACCGTTATCCCACCCCACCATCCGGAAGCCTCATCCTGCCTTTCCAGCAGAATTCCACCTTCCACCCGGCAGCATTCCCGTTTTCCAGCCAAGGGATCCATCCCTCCTCTCTGGCAGCCTCATCCCACCTCATCCATCCCATGAGGACGGGAGAAATTCCCTCATGGAGCAGTTTAAAGATCCCGCTCCGGGGAAATTTCCCTTCTGGGGTGATTCCGGCTCCGCTTTTCTCTTCTCCCAGCCCCTGGCTGCTTTCCTGCTCCAAGGAGCCCCCCTGGAAGTGAGCATTCCCTCCTTTCCATGGATACAACGCTTCCAACCGCGCCTCCACCATCTGTTCCAGCCTCCGATTATCCACGCATGGATCGGGAATCTCCCCATTCGGAGCAGCTCTGATCCCGCTCTGTCTCTTTCGGAAGGATCCCTTTCGATTTGTAAATCGGTTTGGTATTCCCGAGGATGGGAGACCGGGAATAACCTGCCCCACGAAGTTGGGAACGCGGGAAAAAAGGGATTTGGGAATTCAGAAAGCGACACTGCAGGACGAGGGTGGGATTTTAATCAAGGGAAGGGGGAAAAAAAAACGGGATTGGAGGGATTGGATCTCTCCCGGTTTTGCTCTTCACGGCCCCAAACCGGGATGGAAAGAGGCGGCTCCGGCAGCCCCTAGGCCGGGCTGATAAGGAGCCGGAAAACGCTGATAAGGACTGGGAAAATGCTGATAAGGAGTGGGAAAACGCTGATAAGGGCGGCTCCTCCCGGGATAACGATCCCTGGGAGAGTTCCACTCGGGATAACGCTGATAAGGACCGGGAAAACGCTGATAAGGAACGGGGAAAACGCTGATAAGGAACCGGGAAAACGTTGAGAATCCAGCTTCTCCCGGGATAACGCTGATAAGGACCAGGATAACACTGATAAGGCCGGCTCCACTCAGGATAAAGCTGATAAGGACCGGGATAACACTGATAAGGCCGGGGTAATGCTGATAAGGATCGGGATAACGCTGATAAGGACGGCTTCTCCTGGGATAATGCTCCTTGGGATGGCTCCGGCTGTGCCCGAGCCATGGCAAAGATTCCCAAAAAAAAGAATAAATAGATGGAAAAACAAAGGGAGAATGAGCAAGAAGAAAAATTTGGGTTGGGAAGTGCCCCATCCATCCCCAAACCCTTCCCGGGCTTGCTCAAGCTCTTCCGGAGAGCCCAAATCAGGCAGGACCTTCCCAAAAAAAGGCAAGGATTGGGAAAACCGGCCCTGCCTGGGAATGATCTCCTTGTCCCCAGGCCGGTTCCTGTTTTCCTTGGAAAAAAAGGTGATGGCGTGAGAAGCCTTTTCCCACCGACATCTCCCGATTTCCCAGCTCTTCCTGATGCTTTCAAGTGCCCGGTGCTTGGGCGAGGGAATTTTCTGCTCCCAAATTCCATTGGTTCTACAATGTGCGGGAAAAGGGAGGGAAACGGAGCCCAAAAAATCCGCGGCTTTTCCTCATCGGGTCAGGGAAATATTCCATGACCAAGGAATGTTGGAATCCTTATCCCTGCTCCAGGGATGCTCCTGATCCTTTGTTCTGTGCACAGGAAATGTTGGATTCCTCATTCCCTGCTCCAGGGATGTTCCCAATCCCTCTCTCGATGCACAGGGAATGTTGGATTCCTCATCCCGTGAATTCCCACCGTGGGCACAGGGAATGTTTTAATCCAGTTTAATTCCCTGATTTTCCCGGTGTTCCTGGCTGGAGGTGAGCGATGGCCAAATCCAAGGGGAAGCCGGAAAGGCGGCCCCGGAGTCAGGGAATGGGAAATTCCTGCCTGGAGCAGCCAAAACCTTCCCCAGACAGAAAAATCCCCTAAAAATTTTCCAATTCCAAAGGATTAGGAAGAATTTCCCACTTCCCACCCGCTCATCCCATGGGATGAGCCAGGCCCAGCCCTTTCCAAGCCATTCCTGGATATTTCCGGGTGGAAAACATCCCACGGCTGGAGAAAATCCCGGTTTTCCCCCTCCACATCTGGAATTTTCCTTACCTCCCACCAGGAAAAACGAGCTGGGAAAATCCAATTAGAAAATTCTCATTTCCCAAGGAAACGAGGCCGGGAAGAAGCTGGGAGGAAGGAATATTTCATCCCAGATTTTTCCCCTTGGATTAAGCTTCTCCTGACCTTTTTTCCAAGCTCCACCGTTGGTTTTAGAGCAGCGGGAATGGAGCAGGTGTGGGATCAGGAATAAACCTGGAATTTCTGGAAGTGATTCCCACTTGGAATAAAAGCAAGGAGAAGCTCCCGTGCCTGTTTCAGAAATAAATATGGATCTGTTTTTCCTGATTTTCCCAAGCTTTGGATTTCTCTGCCCCTTCCCACCTCTAGAAATCCCCATTTTTCTGCTTTTTCCCTACGGATCAGCAGGAAAACGGGAACACCCCTTGGATGGGGGGGCGGGTTTTGCCGGAATCTCTTCAACAGCACCAAAAAGAGGGAAGAAATTCCTAAAAAATTGGCATTAAACGGGAAACAGGGACTCACCGCACGGTGGATTGGTAAACCAGGTCTTCCCGCTTCCGGTAGTTTTCCATCTGGGAAAAGTTGGTGGAAAACATGGCATCGAAGGTGAAGATCTTCTGCTTGATGGTGCCGCCGTCAGTGACCTGCAGGAAACAATCCCAGTGTCCCGAGTTTGGGAATTTGGGCAATTTTGGGCCCGTTGATGAATATTTCAAAGGGGTTTTATTGGGAGAATTGGAATAAATTTGTTTCGATTTGAATACATTGATTGAGGTATTAGTGTTAATATTAAAATGAATGTATTTATTTGCACTTTAACATCGTTTTTATGTGTTCATATTTATTTGGATTTGACTAGATTTGAATTTTAATATATTTATAGTGAACATTGTAAATACAATTAACTTAATATTTTGATGCAGCACATTTAAATATTTAAATTAGAATTAGATATATATTTTAAATTTTGATTTTTAGTTGTTACTTCTGTTTCTATTTCTATTTCTATTTCTATTTCTATTTCTATTTCTGTTTCTGTTCCTATTTCTATTTCATTATTTCGATTTTATTTCTATTTCTATTTCTATTTCTATTTTTCTATTTCTATTTCTATTTCTATTTTATTTCTATTAAATAACGATTTTCACATTTTTCCATAGAATCCCAGGACCTTTCAGGCTGGGATTTATGGATTTATGATGCCCCTGCTGAGATGAAAATCAAAATCCACGTTTTCCATGCCGTTATTCCATTGCCGGCTTCGTTTTCCAGCCAGGAATTGTCATTTTTAAATGGGAAACGTCTCCTTTTAGGACTTTTGTTCCCCCAACACTTCTGGATTTATCTTCCCTGCTTTTGAGGAGGAGTTTTAGTGGGAAAATAAGGAGGAAAATGGGAATTTTGGGGTTAAACCAGCTCAGATCCAGCAGAGTTAAAATTCCCATTTTTTTAAATAAACCAGGAGCAGCAGCAGATTTTGGGAATTAATCCCCAAATCCAACATTTCCTGAGGCCAAACCCCCATTTCCTCACCCAACACTCGGGCAAAACTCCGCCGTTATTCCCGATTTCCTATTTTCCCACTTTTTTTCATGGCAAAAAGCGGCCGAAAAGGAGGGAAAAAATCCATCACTAAAAAACCTCTTCCCGTTTATTATCCCAGGCTGAGGCTTTTATGGGAAAGAAATTCCACCCGGGCACCGATGTGGGATAAAGAAAAGTGGGAAAAATGATGGGAGTTGTAAATCTCCGGCCTCAGGAACCAGGGGAATTTTCCAGGGAATTTTCCGAGGATTTTTCCTGACTTTTCTTTGGGTTTGAGGAGAAACCTGGGAGCCACTCGGGGATGGAGAAGCTCTTTGTGTATCCAAAGGGATTTTAGGGATTCCTTTAGGGTGGGAAGCACTGGGAATGGTGGAGTTGGCGCCCATGGATTGGGAATTTGCAGCCATGGGATTTTCCCAGCACATCTGGACAGATGTGGGCCCAAATCCCCCTCCATCCAAGCATAGGAGTGGGAAAACACCTCTGGAATCACCCTCTGGAATCGGGACCCCTCACATTCCCTTAGGATTCAGAGCCCGGGGAAGAGCCACATCCCTGAGGGAATCACAGGGAGTTGACGGCTCCCAGGAAAAGCCCCTCAGGAATTCTCTCTCCTGGGATCAGCCCTAATTCCAGCCTTTTATCCATGCCCCGGGGGCGGGGTTTTTTTGGGAAGAGGAGCTCCATAGGAATTTGCAGCCCAACTTTTGCCTGCTGGGAACCAAAAAAGGAGAATAATCGGGCAGCATCCCACGGTTCCGGTCCCAACGGATGTGTCCACATCCAGGAATGTCAGAAAAAGGGGAAAAGGGACGCAGGAACACATTCCAGGCCCGAGGCTGCTTCCCGCATTATTCAGAAACCCCAGGAAAAATCCCATTCCCGACAAAACCTGGCTGTTCCAGAGGCAGCTCCCGCCCTCCCCTCCATGCTGACCCGAACATTCGCGGTTCCCGAAATCCATTAAAATCCCACAGCCTCCCGCCGGGATGCCCAAAGGATCCAAAACCATCTGGAAGTGATGGATGCGGGATGAAGGGAGCGATTTGGGAGGGGTTGGAAAGGGCCGGAATTGGGATCTGGTCCAGGCTCTGTGTCCTGGGGCTGGATCGATGGATGCCCTTTCTCCAAGCAAACGGAAAATTGCTCTGGAAAGAGGGAAAATTCCCTGGAGCAGCTGCAGCGCTCCTGGTGTTGGGGCCGTCTGCGGTGTCCACGTCAGAGCCACCGGGAAAAACTCATTGTCCTGGAAAACTCCGGATTTCGGGTTTTCCTGCCTCCCTTGACCATTCCCTGGAAAATCACAGCCACGGTGAAAAAGTCGTTATCCTGGAAAACCCCGGATTTAGGCTTTTTCCTGCCCATTCCCTCGAAAATCACAGCCACCAGGAAAAAGTCGTTATCCTGGAAAACTGGTTTTGCTTTTTCCTGCCCATTCCCTGGAGAATCCACATCCAGCTGAAATCCAGCTCCCATCCCGAGCGTCCCAGACCACCAATCCCACCTTGCTCCGAGCCCCCAATGCCACATTCCCCTTCCCAAAATCCAGAGGAGCTGATTCCTTTGCCCGATCCTTGCTGGTTTGGTCCCAAAACGAGCCCCACATCCCAAAGGGATCACCCACTGCCCTTTTCCAGCATCCCAAAAACCTTGGGAATGAGCAAATCAACATTTCATGGGAGAGTTGTGCAATTTTGGGAGGCACATCCCTGTTTTCCGTTGCCTCTCCGGAGCTGGAGCGATGCCTTGGGAATAAAGAGCTCCATAAATTCTGTGGATGCTCCCAGCCTTTTCTCCCCGAGCATGAGGAATTCACAGCATTCCAAATAAATTCTCCTCTTGGAGATGGATGGCACCAGCCAGTCCTCCAGGAGCTGCCGGCCGGAAATCTCTCCATCAGCAGCTCTGCTCCATTTTTAGGGAATTCCTTCTCATCCATAAAACTCGAGTTGTCCCCGGAAGGGAAGTGGGGTTGGAAATCCCTGCACGGATCGGACTGAGTGGGGTTGGCCGGAAAATGTGGGATTTCTGGGAGCGAGAGGGGAAAAAGCAGCATTCTGGTGTTTCCTCCTGAGCTAATTCCCAAATTTTGGAGGCTCTGGGCATTCCCAGCAGCACTGAATGGCATGGGAAGGGTTTGGAATTCGGGTGTCCTTCCCTTGGCTCTGCTGCTCCACTTGGAACCGGTGCTGCTGCAGGCCGGGACTTTATCGGTGTCACCGGCCACATTCCCACTTGGAGGTAACATTCCCACCTGAAGCCACCTTGGGAATGCCTGGAGCCACCTCAGGATATGGCAGAACCCCGGAGATGCCGGCGCCAGGAGCCAAGGAACAACTCCGGGTCTTCCCGGCCTCACTCCGAGTTCGTTCGCACGGATTCCGCCACCCCCGTCTCCTGCCAAGGCTTTTTCGGGAGCTCTCCAGGTGCAGATCCGTTTTCGCACCTGTTCCCAGGAACATCACACCTTCCAGAGGTGTTGGGATTGTTGGATGTTAATTAACGCCTCTGCCTGTGGGATGTGTTCCTGTTTATTCCGGGAAAAATCCCCTTTGCTCATCCCAGGAATGCTAAAATTGGCTGCATTCCAGCGGCAGAGGGGTTTCCCAGTGGGAGGAACCTCTCCTTGTCCCTCATCCCTGGGGAATCCAGGGGAATTGCTGGAATTGTGGGTGCTGGCTGCACTCTGGGGCTTCTCCGTGGGGTTTCACCTGTGGGAAGAGGCTCCTTGGCCTTGGAGCGCACAGATCCCGATGGGATCACCCACCCGGGACTTACGGATTCGTAACGTGGGTTATGGATGTAGCCGGTGGGTTATGGATTCATCCCATGGGTTATGAATGCATCCCATGGGTTATGGATGTGTCCTGAGGGGTTATGGATGCATTCCATAGGTTATGGATGTATCCTGTGGGTTATGGATGCATCCCATGGGATATGAATCCATCCCATAGCTTATACACCCATCCCAGGGTTACAGATCCGTCCCATAGGTTATGGATGCATCCCACAGGTTATGGATGTATCCCACAGGTTATGGATGCATCCCATAGGTTATGGATGTATCCCATAGGTTATGGATGTACCCGGCGGGTTATGGATTCGTCCCGTGGGTTATGAATGCATCCCATAGGTTATGGATGTATCCTGTGGGTTATGGATGTGTCCTGAGGGGTTATGGATGCATCCCATAGGTTATGGATGTATCCCATAGGTTATGGATGTATCCCAGGGTGATGGATCCATCCCATGGGTTACAGATCCATCCCAGGGTTATGGATCCATCCCATAGGTTATGGATCCATCCCATGGTTATGCATCCATCCCATAGTTACGCGTCCATCCCATAGGTTATGGATCCATCCCAGGGTTAGGGATCCATCCCAGGGTTAGGGATCCATCCCAGGGTTATGGATCCATTCCAGGGCTTACAGATCCATCCCATGGGTTACGGATCCATCCCATAGGTTATGGATCCATTCCAGGGCTTACGGATCCATCCCAAGGTTACAGATCCATCCCATAGATTGTGGATCCATCCCAGGGTTACAGATCCATCCCAGGGTTATGGATCCATCCCTGGGTTATGGATCCATCCCAGGGTTACAGATCCATCCCATAGATTGTGGATCCATCCCAGGGTTACAGATCCATCCCATGGGTTATGGATCCATCCCAGGGTTACAGATCCATCCCAGGGTTATGGATCCATCCCTGGGTTACAGATCCATCCCAGGGTTACAGATCCATCCCATAGATTGTGGATCCATCCCAGGGTTACAGATCCATACCATGGGTTATGGATCCATCCCAGGGTTACAGATCCATCCCAGGGTTACGGATCCATCCCTGGGTTATGGATCCATCCCAGGGTTACGGATCCATCCCAGGGTTACAGATCCATCCCAGGGTTACGGATCCACCCCAGGGTTACAGATCCATCCCAGGGTTACAGATCCATCCCAGGGTTTATTCCCCCCTCCATTCCCCACCCAAGCGCCGCCATTGACTTTTCCACCTCTCTCCCCCTTCTCCCTCCCCCTTCCCGCCTGGAGTAGCTCAGATCCCTCCAACTCCAGGAGCTCCCTCTGCTCCCTGTCCAATAAACCACGGGAAAGAGGAGCCCTGCGTGACCCCAATCCAGCGCTCTGGAGCCACATTCCCATGATTTACAAGCAGAATAAACAGAACTCCACAGCTCCGGCAGATCCGCCCCGGCACTCCCGGATCCATCCGTCACCTCCAGCACCCGGGAGCTGCCGCTGGAGCTTCGGGAAGCTGCAAAAGTCCAGGAGTGAGACAAGGCGGGGTAAAAATGGGAAAAAAACCTTAAAACCAGGAAGGAATTGGGCAAATCCTGAGATGCTCCATGAAAAACGCAACTTCCCAAACCCAGGAAGCTCCCTGGGAAAGGAGCAAGAGGGAAGGAGGAATAAAAAACCCTGGAAGAAAGGGGGGATTTGCAGGGATAAAAATAAAAGCTGGGATATTTTTGCCCTTCCCGTTCCCGCCGAGGTTTCTCGGAGCATCATTTGCTCCGGAGCATCGGCCGCTCCCGCATCCCTCCTCGCAGGGGGGATTATGCAAATCCAGCCCCAGCTCCCGGGAAAGTGGGTTAATCCAATATTACCAAGTGGAAAAGGGAAGGAAAAACCTGGCGGAGACGGTGGAGCCGGCAGAAAAAATTCCTCCCTAAAAAAAGAGGGCAACGGAGCCAATTCGCAGCTGGAATTTGGGATTTGGGATGGGTTTGGGGTTCTGTTCCCTGCCTGAATGCCCTGTCCAGCATTTATCCACGTCCATCCATAAATAATTATAGGAAAATCCATCCCAGATCCCATGGAAATGTTTCTGTGCACACATCACATTCCAACGGCCGGATTTGTATCCGTCCCGAGAGCTCCTTTCCCTATTTAAAACCCGGGAATGGAGAAAGGGCTGCTCCTTGTTCAGGGAGCAGGAACAGGATGGGAAATCCAAGGAAAAACATTCCCAGCTGCTCCATCCGATGCCACGCCCTTTCTTTGCCTCCTCCAGCAGTTTTCCCTGGAAAACTTCACGTGTTCTTGGATAAAACCATTTGTGGTTGGCAGTTTATCCCCAGTTTTCCTGGAGAAAGCTCAGGATTGGTGAACCTGAGGCTGGATCAAGGCTCAGGAGTGGTGATCCAGGGGCAGCTCCCGCCTCCAAATCCCCTCATTCCCAAATAAACCCGGCCTCCAAATTTCCACTTTCCCGGATAAAACCAGCCTCAAAATTCTCTCATTCCCAAATAAAACCATCCTCCAAATCCTTCCTTTCCCAAATAAAACTGGCCTCCAAATCCTTCCTTTCCCAAATAAACCCAGCTTCCAAACCCCCTCATTCCCAAATAAACCCAGCTTCCAAATCCCCTCATTCCCAAATAAAATGGGCCTCCAAATTCCCTTTTCCAAAGCCATCCCCCATCCCTCCCCACCGTGGTTTCCAAGGCTGTCCCTGCTGCCTCCCTCCTCCGTGGAATTGATATTCCCATCAGCCGGAGCTCCGGCTGCTTTTCCTGCCTCATCCGCCCTTGACCTCCTGCTCCCGAGGCCGGCCTGGCTCCGCGTTCCCATTCCCGAGGCGTCGCAGCTCACCCGGTACCAGACGATCTCCCGCATTTTCCCGTCGGTTTTGAAGTTGCATTTCAGGGTCACGGCGTCTCCCACCACCACCGGAGGCAGGGGCTCGATGCTGACGGTCAGATAGGCTGGAAAAGCGGGAAAAAAAGGCAGGAAAAGTGACCTGAGCTCCAGGGAAGTTCGGAGCGGGGGTTCAAATGCTGTTTTCCAAGGGTTTCACGGATTAACGGCGCTGTTGTATCCCAGGGAAAGCCCAGCCAAGTCCTGACCCCTCGCTGGGATGGATTTGGGCTGCTCCCAACCATCCCAAAAAATCCAAATGGATGGAAATCCGTCCTGAATTCGGGAAAATCCCAGCAGCCGCCATTCCCACTGCAAATTCTCATCCTTGCTGGTTTTCCCATCGTCTGCCCCTCATTGGTTCTCTCCCCTGGGCTTCCATAAAACTTCCCAAATTCCTCATTCCCGATGGGAACAGCTTCCCCAGAGGCTGCACAACCCCCACCCGGAGGTTTTCCAGCTCCTTCCCCGTCTCCCCACCGCTGGATGCCGGATCCATCCTTGCTCCAGAGGGAAAATCTGAGCCTGGCCAGCTCCATCCATCCCTTTTTTCCCTCTTTCCCCTCGATTTGCTGGGAAACCAGGAGCAGGGGAACAGGGAGCAGTTGCATTCCCGGTTTATTTTCCTGCCTTTCCTGCAGCTGTTGGGAGATGATGGATTGACAGCCTGGAAAATCCCAGCCTTGCCTCAGCATCCTTCCCTGTTTGACACCAGGACATCCCAAAAAAACCCCTCACCCACCCTAAATTCCTGGGTTTTTTAACCACTCCTTGCACCAGGTGGGAAAACAGCCGAGAAAAAGTCAGGAAAACAGGAGCAGGTTTGGAAACGGGGCTGGAAGTCAGAGATTCCTTTGTGGAAGGTGCCCTGGGAAAGGGGGGAAGGTGAATTCCCGGGATTTTTGGTGCCTCCCAGGCAGTGATCCGAGGCTCAGCATTCCTTGTAAAACAACTTGGAGGTGTTTGTGCCATAAATCCCAGGCACGACCTGCGGGAGAACACGCTCCAGGAACACGTGCCGGCTGCGGCAGCAGGGCAGCATGGCCTGGAATATTGAATACCGGGATAAAGCCGGAAAATCCCGTTTTGTGCTGCTTTTGGGGGGGCTGCAGGAGCAGCTCTGCACAAGGAAATATGAGGAAAAAGTGGATTTTTTGGGATTTTTCGGAAGTAGGGCTGAGGGTTAAATCCCTTTTCAGGCCCGAATGATGCTGGGAATGACGAAATTTCGATGCTGCATCCCGGAATCCTGGTTCTCCCCACTGGGAGCCACCGAAATCCTGGCCAACGTTCCCTGTCCGTCTGCAGCCGGTGCCTTTCCAGCCTCTCCAGCCTGTCCAGGGTTTATTTTTGTTCCTAAAGCGGGGATTAATTCCCTGCAACTGCCAAGGCTGCGCGAGGGGCCCTCGGATTCAGGGCTTTGTGGATGGAAAAGGCAGGGATGGGGAAGGAGGAAGAAAAGGAGGAGGAGGATGGATGGAGGAAGGGCAGCTGAGGTCTCTCCGGCTGCCCCGATTCCCCTCGCTCGGCTTTTGACATTTCCGAACGCCGGGATGAGCAACAGGCACGGAAAAGCAGCGGGGGGATGAGCAAATCCTTGGCAGCGCAGCAGGAGCCGCCGCAAGGAAATCGGGATGAGGGCGGAAAAGCTCTCGCCTTTCCATGGAGCGGGAGCCTCCGGGTGGGATCCCAGCTCCCGCCTGCCCCCAGATCAACAGGAGATTAATGGGAGCTGGGGAGGAACCGGCAAAGCCGGAATGGAGATTGGATTTTCCCTGGTGCCCGTGGGGTGTGGAGATCCTGGACTTCCCGGAGCAGCATTCCCAGATGTTTTCCATCCCTCTTCCCACGTTATTCCCTTCCAGACCCGTGCACTTCCATGGGAAGAGGAACCATCCCCATCCCCATCCCCATCCCCATCCCCATCCCCATCCCCATCCCCATTCCCATTCCCATCCCCATCCCCATCCCCATCCCATCCCCAACCCCAGCAAAGACTGGATTTTCCCTCCTGTCCATGGGATCCAGGAGTTCCCAGAGCAGCATTCCCAGATGTTTTCCATCCCTCTTCCCACGTTATTCCCTTCCAGACCCGTGCACTTCCATGGGAAGCAGAACCATCCCCATCCCGGTCCAGCCAAGGCGGTGTTTGGGCCATTCCCTGATTTTTGGTGGATTTTTAAAGTCAAAAAGCACCAAGTTTGGGGTGGCCCCAGCCACTCCCATGCAGCAAATCCACCCATCCAAGCATTTTTCCAAGGAAATCGCCCTCCAAACCCATCCCTGACCTGCATCTTCTGGGTGGCCAAGAAAAACCCCCCAAAATGGGAATTTTTTCCCCCTCTGCTCCCTCCATGTGCCGGGAAACCACTCGGAGCTGGCAACGGGAGCAGCTTCCACCTGTATTCCTGGGAATTCTGGCTTGGCTGGGCCTTAAACACCAGAGTAGAACCACAGGATGCTCCCGAGCTTTTCCCGTGTGGAAAAGCCAAAGCTCTGGAGCTCCAGGATTTATTGCTCCGGTGCCATGGGATGAGGATCCCACGGAAAGCTGATGCCTGGAAGGGCAGGGAAGGGGAAAATTCAAATGCTCCTCAAATCCAGAACAAAACCATCCCAGAAGTTGTGGAAAAGAAGGAGGGAAGAGGGAGAGGGAAACAGATGCCGAGTCCCCACAGGAGCTGGCCAAGGATGCGTGGAGGGGAGGGGGAAAACCGGGAAAACAAAGCCAGGAGCTGGAAAATAAAGCAGGGATCCAGATGGAGCCGTCCAAATCCCGCTGTTTGGCTGCGGCTGACGTGCGAATCCCATCCCTCATCCTCCCCTTCCCTTTGCTTCCCGACAGGGAACAACTGCGAGGTGTCAGCGCTGCTCCAGAGCCTCCCTCGGCTCCCTTTTTTCGGGATTTACTGGGGAGAACAAAGCGGCAGCGGTGACGGGAACTGCTGGATGGGAAGAACTCTTCCCAAAGGGCTCCAAAGGAGGAGCCCATCCCAAATTTCCGTCATCCCTCTCATTACCAGCATCCCCTTATCAGCATCCCCTTATCAGCACCCCATTATCAGCATCCCCTTATCAGTGTCCCCTTCTCAGCCTCGCTCTGCTGTCTTTTTTCGGGATTTTCTGCGGAGAGCAAAGCGGCAGCGGTGACGGAACTGCTGCATGGGAAGAACTCTTCCGAAAGGGCTCCAAAGGAGGAGCCCATCCCAAATTTCCATCATCCCTCGTGTTATCAGCATCCCCTTATCATCATCCCCTTATCATCATACCCTTATCAGCCTCACTCTGCTCTCTTTTCTTCGGGATTTTCTGCGGAGAACAAAGTGGCAGCGGTGACGGAACTGCTGCATGGGAGGAACTCTTCTGAAAGGGCTCCAAAGGAGGAGCCCATCCCAAATTTCTATCATCCCTCTCATTACCAGCACCCCCTTATCAGCATCCCCTTATCAGCATCCCCTTATCATCATACCCTTATCAGTGTCCCTTTCTCAGCCTTGCTCTGCTCTCTTTTTTTCGGGATTTACTGTGGAGAACAAAGCGGCAGCGGTGACGGAACTGCTGGATGGGAAGAACTCTTCTGAAAGGGCTCCAAAGGAGGAGCCCATCCCAAATTTCCATCATCCCTCGCGTTATCAGCATCCCCTTATCATCATCCCCTTATCAGCATCCCCTTCTCAGCCTCGCTCCGCTGCCCCTTTGCTCTTTTCAATCCGAGATTTTCCAGAGAAAGCCAGGCCGGGCCTCCTCCGGATCGGATTCAGCCCTCTGGAAATTCATCCCTCTGATTAGATCGCATCCCTGGGGAGGAGAGGATATTTTTGCCGGCAATCGCTGGGAATTCTGGCCCCATCCAGTTTCAGGGGAATTAGAAAAAAAAGGGAAAAGGGAAGTGGGCGAGGAGAGGGGGAAGGGAGGGATAAAGGGAATGTCCTTTGAAATCGGGAGTGACGCACTAATAAAGGAGAACATCGGAACAAGCTCGGTGCTTCCAATTACAAAAGACCTCCCAGGGATGAGGCAGGAATTGCTCCAGCCCTGGAAGTGCGGGATGCTGGATAAAAACCCCATTCCCAGCCCTTTCCAGCATCCCATGGGGATTTCTGCCCACAAACGCAGTCGGGTGCCCCATGGGAATGGCCAGTGGCCGGAATCCCCCGTAGGCTGAGGTTCCTGGGGAGCAGGGGGGCGAGGGAATGGATGGGTGGGAATCTGCCAAGGAAAGGCCTGGAGGCCTTGGAGTGACGGAGCTTTCCAAGGAGTCCCAGCACCACAGGAGCCCCTTCCACATCTTCCCCAGGCTCCCGATTCCTTCCAACCCACATCGAAATCCAACATTTATTTATTGATATAAATCGAAATCCCAGATTTCTCACCTCCCTGCGCTTCCCAAAAAATCTGACTCCAAGCCCATGGAATCCTGGAATGGTTTGGATTGGAAGGGACCTTAAAGCTCATCCCATTCCATGGGCAGGGAGTCCTCCCGCTATCCCAGATTTCTCCAAGCCCCATCCAGCCTTGGACAAATCCTGGGATGGGGCAGCCCCAGCTGAGGATGGATTTTCCCCCTTTCCATGTCCCCAGAGTCCAACCCATCCCCATCCTTTTAGGAATGGTCCTTGGAAGCGGCAACGGATCCGAGCAGAGCGGGAGCTCAGGATGGAGCCAGGGGAAGGGATTCTTGGAATCCAGTGGCTCCATCCCCCTCTGGAATGTCCCCGGCATCCTTGAGGAGCTGGTGACAACATGAACACCTCGACATTTTAATTAGCCAGTGATTAACGGGCCTTATCCATAATTCCCTCCCATTCCTCCACCTCCCTTTTCCAAGCTGGGATGGGATGAGAAAACCAAGAGGGAACAGGAAAACAGACACCAGCACTCCCTTAACGGGCAGATCTCCCGCAATTCCAAGGATTTAAGGAGACCAGGAGACGTTTTCCCCCTTGAGGTGGGATCTAAAGGGGTGCAAACCCCGCTGGAAAAAGCCAGGAATGCTCCTGCTGCAAATTCCCGACCGGAGGGGTTGGAATGTCCATGGCCGTGGCAGATCCAGGGATGTCACCCGCGGATCCGCGTGAACCGAACGCACCCTGACTGGCGGCACTTTGCAACATCTTGTTCATGAAAAATTCAGCAGCTCCAGTTGTTCCTGAGAACACAGCAAATTCCTTCCCTCTCCCTTCCCGGCTCCGGCCATGCCTTATTTATGACATTCCAGGACTATTTACGGTCGGAATAAGGCTCTGCCTCTCCTCGTTAACCCGGGAGGGCTCCAAGGGTGAAGAATTCCCGGCTGGCCCCATCCTGACCGGTCAAATTTTGCTGAATCCGGAGCTTTTCCTCCTGGAAAGCTGCGCTGGGGTTTGATTTTTTATTTAAACGGGAATAAGCGTTTGACACGGGTTTAACACCAGCCAGGGAATGGGATGTGACAGCCGGAGTCAGTGCCGCGCTTCCGAGGAAAACGGGCCTTCGGGAAGGGGGAAAAACGGATTGGGGGAGCCTTGTGCTGAGTTTGCCTTGGATATCCAGCTTTGCTTCCCAAAATTCCACCAGACGAGCGCCAGCGGGGTTAAACATCCCCAACCCCTCCACTGCCTTCCCAAAAATCATCCTGGCTTTTGGAAAACGGGCGCATTCCCTAAAATAAACCTGGGAAAGTTGGCGTCACCCCTGGGTGAGGAGGAGCCCAGGCTGGCAGGGAGTGAATGGCATCAATCCCGGGAAAATGGGATATTAACGGGCTGAGCAGACAATTAAGAGCCGGTAATTAAAATTCCTCTTCCCTCACAAACATCTCATTAGGAGCCACTTCCCTGCCTCATTTCCATAAGTGGGAGGGAACAATTCCGCAGCTGGATCTGGAATTATTCCGTAGGGGCGGCTGCTGGACCAAAGCGGCTCCTAAATTTTAAAGGATCCGGAGAAAATGTATGGAATGAGCAGGGCAGGATGTCGAGCCCGTGGTTTGGTCCGTTTTCTCCCAATTAATTCTGCCGGATTCCATGGATGTATCCCGAGCCTCCTTAGCTCTTTGCGATGGGAATCGATGGCTTGGATCGATCCTTTGGATCGATCCATGGATTGAGCGCGGCCCCTTTGGCCTCTCGGCCCCTTTTAAATGAAGATGAAGTGAGGGAACCACTCCATGCCGGGGACAGCCGGGCCCCGGGGGCTGCTTCCGGTCACATTCCGTGGGCACAACACTTCGGAATTACACAACGATGGAACTTTTATGGATCAGTTCTGTCCAGAGAAGCCAAGGCTGCTCCATCCCTGGAATTGTCCAAAGCCTGCTTGGGCTTGGAGCACCCTGGGACAGGGGAAGGTGTCCCTGTCCGTGGTAGGGAATGGGATGGGATTTAAGGTCCCTCCAATCCAACCCATTCCATGATTCCCTATTTTTATAAAGCACAGCGCACACCCCAAACGCAGCTCCCAAGGATTTCAACACCCAAATCCCGTTGAGGTGGAATTTTTAACCTCTGTCCAGCTTCTCTTTTTTTTTCCTCAAATCCCAGATTCCTCCGAAGCAAAACATCCCAAAGAAAAGATATCCCAGTCCAAAGAAAAAGGATTCATGCCCCATTTGCTCCGTGCCGTGATTCCCAATGTCCTTGTGCCCATGGGAAGCATCTCCAACACCACCTGAGGGCTTCCTGAGGGTTGATGCTGATGGATCTTCAGGAAAAAATCCATTTTCGGACCTGTTTTTCCTCATTATGAGCTCCAGAGTCCCTTTTATCTTCCGGAGGGGTGGGAATGGTTCTTATCAGCTCTGAGGTCCCGGCCTGGCCAGGGCAGCAGCTCCAGAGGCAGCAGAGAAATGAGGAATGAGATCCAAACGGATCCTGCTGGGCTAAAAACCATCCAAACATTCCGGCTCCGTGGGATTTTCATCCCCGTCGGCACAAGAAAGGATTTCAGAGGGAAAGGGAGAGTTTGGGCACTTTGGGGCTGGAAAAGCTACAGGGAATTTGGGATTTGGGAGCCTCCCGGTGCTGCCGTGCCCTCCCATCTCTCTGACCCCCATCTCCGGCCTTTTTCCATCTCCTCCTTCCCACATTTCCACCTTTCGCTGTCCGCTTTCCTTCCCACAGTGACTCAAGCCCAGCTTTCCCCATCCCCAATAAATTCCAGGAAAACCCCAGCGTTTTCCGCCTTCGCCGCGCGCCTCCTGCCAAACAAATCCGGGTGGGATTGAGCCTTCGGAATCAGCTCCGTGGCCTGGGCACGGACTGGAATAAATCCTCGAACGTCTTCATCTGACTTTTTCCAAGCTCCTCGGAGCTGTTCCGGCTCACTGGAGCACAGGATGAGGGAGCCCATTCCCGGCTCGGCTCCAACTCGCGGCGTCAATTTCGCGCTTGTTCGACATCTCCGGCACAAATCCGCAGGGAATGGGGCGTTCCAGGAAAAAGATGGATGTTCGAAGGGAAAACCATGACGGTTTTCCTTGGATGGAGCCCAGGCCCGGCTACAAACCCCTGGAATGGCCTTGGAATCGTCATTTGGATGTTCAGGGGGTCCCTCATCCTAAAAATCCATGGATTTCCCAGATACTCAGAGATGTAAATCCATGGTGGATCCAAGGATCGCATCCCGCTTATCCCAAGAGCCAAATCCAGCGGATACAAAAGCAGGGATGCTGGAAAAGTGAGGATTTGGGGGTGAACAGAGGAAAAACAGGATTGGAGGGGAACAACAGCCACCAGCAAACCAGGATCAGTCAGATTCGGGAACAATTTCCCTGGGATGGACGGGAATTTTCTTCCATTTGGGACAAAATTCCAACCGCCCCAAAGCCGAACCCCTCGGAAGAGGATCTCCCTCCATGAAAACGCACAGAGAAGGATCCAAGACCCTTCCAAGACTTGGGAAACCCCTCCCAATCCCAAAACTCCTTAAATCAACTCCATCGAGGCGCAGCTGGCGCGGAAAAGATGGATTTTCCCACCCCACGCTGCTTATCAGCAGGAATGTGGTGGCTTCAATGACATTCCCAGTGATTTATTGGATTTTATCGGCTGCCACCACCTCCCCCCTGCACGGCCTGGGAATGCAGGGCCGTAAATCACACATGGAATATTTATCTCCGGGTGGGAAGGATGTTTAGGAGCATTTATCGGCGCGCTGGGAAGTTTTAGTCATCATTTTCCCCCCCTTTCCACTTCCAATGTTTCCATAAAATCCCTCTGCCTCCCAGCGGTGCTGGAGGGGGAGAATGTTTTATCTCCACGTCTTCATCCCACTGATATTCCCATAAAATATCACTTTGGATGTCCCACTGGGGCTCCCACGGCAGCTCAAAGCGGTGGAGGGGGATGGGTCGCTGGGATTTCGGGAAGAGCTCAGGACGGGTCATTTGGTTGGGACTTTTGGAGGAGCTTGGGAGGGGTCATTGGGATTTTGGAAGAGCTTGGGATGGGTTGTTGGGATTTTGGGAAGAGCTTGGGATGGGTCGTTGGAATTTTGGAAGAGCTCGGGATGGATCACTGGGATTTTGGGAAGAGCTCAGGATGGATCATTGTGATTTTGGGAAGAGCTTGGGATGGGTCATTTGGATTTTGGGAAGAACTTGGGATGGGTCATTGTGATTTTGGGAAGAGCTCGGGATAGATCATTGGGATTTTGGGAAGAGCTCAGGATGGGTCATTGGGTTGGGATTTTGGGAAGAGCTCATGGTGGGTTGTTGGGTTGGAATTTTAGGAAGAGCTCGGGACAGGTAAATGGGATTTTGGGAAGAGCTCAGGACAGGTAAATGGGATTTTGGGAAGAGCTCAGGATGGGTCGTTGGGATTTTGGGAAGAGCTCGGGATGGATCATTTGGATTTTGGGAAGAGCTTGGGATGGGTCGTTGGGATTTTGGGAAGAACTTGGGATGGATCATTGGGATTTTGGGAAGAGCTCGGGATGGGTCGTTGGGATTTTGGGAAGAACTTGGGATGGGTCATTGGGATTTTGGGAAGAGCTCAGGATGGATCATTGTGATTTTGGGAAGAGCTTGGGATGGATCATTTGGATTTTGGGAAGAGCTTGGGATGGGTCATTGGGATTTTGGGAAGAACTTGGGATGGATCATTGGGATTTTGGGAAGAGCTCGGGATGGGTCGTTTGGATTTTGGGAAGAGCTTGGGATGGGTCATTGGGTTGGCATTTTGGGAAGAGCCGGATATTTGTCCTCATTCCGCTGTCATTTTTCTTGTTGCTTTTCCACATTATTTAAGGATTTTTCTGGATTTTTCCAGATTTTTCTTTTTGTTTGGATCATTTTGGGCACTTTCAGAGTCCAAAATGATGCCTCATCCCGGGAAAGGTGGGAAAATTAATCCAGCCAGGCCAAATTCCCCCAAAATCCTGGCACCATCCCTAATTTGGCGCGATGGCTCCGCCGGCACCTCGTGGCCTCTTCCCAGATGTTGGAGCAGCTGCCGGAGCCAAAAATTCCTCGGGGTCAGGTTGGGTCTGAGACGCCTCATTTGATAAATGGAGATCGCGCCCCTCATTTGCATCTATGCAAATATGCAAATGAGGGCTGATTCCCTGCAGCACAGGCTGCCAATCAACCCCCGCCCAGCTAATCAAGGCAGAATCCCCCAGATCGGTCACTCCTCGATTTTATTCCCATTCCATGGGGTGAAACCAATGGGTTTTGGCCAAATGAGGCCAAACAGGTGGGAGGTGCCACCTCTCATCCCAAATTTTCCCTTTTCCAAAGAAACAAATCCTGTTCCTGCAGGATTTCCCGAGGGTTTCCCTCCTGGATTTTCCTCCTGGATTTTCCTCAGTTTTCCTACCGGAAGTGCTGCCACCGCCCAGTCTGGGCTGCAGGGCAGGAATTCCCTCCTGCTGATAAATCCCAGGAGAGATTTCCTTCCTCCTTTTCCCAGCAGATCCCAATGAACCTCGAGAACTGTAAAAAAAAATCCCAATTTTTCCTTCTTTTCCCCCGTTCTCTCTATTTCAGCTCCCTCCAGCTGCCCCATGGATCACTCTCCCACTCTCCAGTCCATTTCCATGGATTTCTGTCTTTCTCCAGCAAATCCCAAGATCACCAGCTGAGGAATTTTCCTACAATCCCAATTTTGCCAAGCAGGAGCCACCACCAACCACCAAATTCAACGGAATGGCTCCGGATTGGCTCAACATTCCCTAAAACCCTTCCAGCAGAGCACGGTGCCTCCTCAACACCTGGATTAACCTGGATTAACGCTCCAGGCTGGAATGTCCAGGTGTCCTCCAGGCTTAGCAGCCGCCCCAGGGCTAAAATCTCCCCCCCTGCTCCGCTTTTCCCTGATTTTTAATCAAGCAGCTCTGCGGGAAGCACAGCGGGATCTGAGCTCGGCGTGCAGATGTGGCTTTAATCCCGAATTAAGTGAGGCGGGAGAAGGAGAGGCCGTGTCCTAATCCAGCACTGAAAAAGATTGGAAGCGGGATTTTTCCCCACACCAGCAAATTCCCAGCTTTCCTTTTCCAGTGGCTCAGCTCCGCATCTTGACAGGGAAGAGGTTCCCTGCCAGCTGGATCCTCCTGGAGTCTCTCCCGGGAAGTTGCATCCTCTGGATGCCATCCCCGGGCACAGGGATTATGGAAAACCTCACCTGGGATAAAGGATTTTATCCCCAGCCAAAGGCACTGAGCAAAATCCATCCCGGGAATGCAATTCCAGAGTGAAAAAAGGGAATGATTGTACCCGGTGTTCCTTGTTAGAGCCCCAAACCGGATTGGAAAATTGGGAAAAAATTCCAAACTCCTGGCAGAGCTCAGTCCATGGCTTGGGAGGGATTTGGTGGTAGCAGCCGACGGTTTTCCCGCTGTTTCACCTTCGTCGGGATGAGGATTATGGCACCAGCAGCCAATTCTGGGAAGCTGCGGCTCGGGGTGTTAATCCTGGCTGGAGTTAATCCCAGCCAGAATAATTAACGGAGCAGGAAGCAGCCGGGAGCTGCTTCCTATCCCTGGAAGTGCCCAAGGCCAGGCTGGAATAACAACCTATGGAAAATGTCCCTGTCCATGGCAGGCGTGGAATGGGAGGAGCTTTAATGTCCATCCCAACCCAAACCATTCCATGATTCCAGGTCTTTCCATGCCTCAGTTTCCCCACTTGTGAAGGGGAAAGCGAGGCCTTTTCCAGCTCATCAGTGATCCCAAAAAATCCCATCCCAGAGTAACATAAGGGGTTATTGGAGATCCCAAAAATTCCTGGAATAACAGCAAGGGGATATTGGACATCCCAAAAAGTTCCATCCTGGAATAACAGCAAGGGGATTTTGGAGATCCCAAGAATTCCTGGAATAACAGCAAGGGGTTATTGGAGATCCCAAAAATTCCTGGAATAACAGCAAGGGGATATTGGAGATCCCAAAAATTCCTGGAGTAACAGCAGGGGGTTATTGGAAATCCCAAAAAATCCCATCCTGGAATAACAGCAGGGGGTTATCAGAGGTGCTTTTGCTCCCAAAAATAACCCCGGGAAGGAATTTTCCCACCTGAAACTTCCCAGTGCTCCCTAAAACTCCTTTCTTTTCCAGCTTTATCGGGAGAGCCACAGGCTTGGGATGGGAAAAAGAGGGAAGATCATTCATTCCATTAAGGCAAGTCAGAGGATTTAGGTTTGGAAGCTCCCACTGGGTTTCCCACCAATTCCAAGTGGGTTTTCCCAAGCCCAGGTGGCCCTGGAGAAGGGGTGACCCTGACCCGCCTGATGAATTCCCGGCTTTATTTCTCCACTTGCAGGAAATCCAATTATCCCAGATTTTGGATTGGTGACAAATGAGGAGCCATCGATCCCCCCTCCCTCCCTGCTGTCAGCTCCAGGTGATCTCTGCTCCCTCTATTGATTCCTGCACGGAAGAGCCGGGAAGGGATCATCGCTATCGACATTTTGGGATTTTTCCTTCTGAACTCCTCCTCCAAAAGGCACAACCTCAGGCAGAGGAAGAGGGAAAATAAACCTGGTCTGGGCAGGAATCCCAGGAGCTCCAAAATCCACTTTGATTTTGGAATTCCGGGTGTGATGTGCGGCTTTTTCCTGAAAAAATGACCTGGGGGGAGCCTGGGGCAGCTGGATCGGCCCCAAAGGCTCCCTGCTCTGCTGGAAAACCCTCGGAGTTCCCGTGGGGAATGTTCCGGAGGCTTCTAGGGAGAGAGGGAGGGAGGGAGAGAGGAAGGTAGGGAGGGAGAGAGGAAGGGAGGGAGGGAGGGAGGGAGGGAGGGAGGGAGGAAGGAAGGAAGGAAGGAAGGAAGGAAGGAAGGAAGGAAGGAAGGAAGGAAGGAAGGAAGGAAGGAAGGAAGGAAGGAAGGAAGGAAGGAAGGAAGGAAGGAAGGAAGGAAGGAAGGAAGGAAGGAAGGAAGGAAGGAAGGAAGGAAGGAAGGAAGGAAGGAAGGAAGGAAGGAAGGAGCAAAGGAAGGAGGGAAGGAGGGAAGGAAGGAAGGAGGGAAGGAAGGAAGGAAGGAAGGAAGGAAGGAGGGAAGGAAGGAAGGAAGGAGGGAAGGAAGGAAGGAAGGAAGGAAGGAAGGAGGGAAGGAAGGAGGGAAGGAGGGAAGGAAGGAAGGAAGGAAGGAAGGAAGGAAGGAGGGATTGGGTTATTGGGACAGACTGCTTCACAGCCACAATTCCCACGGGAATTCCCAGGTCTGGGATTTGGCCCTGGCCTGGAGATGTCTCTCTTGGCCACTGGGACAAGGGGCAGCTGCATCCCAAACCCTCCCCCATCCCTCAGGACAGCCGATCCCATCCCTCAGGATCTCCCTGCTCCAGCCTCTTCCAGCTCCACCTTTCCCGTCCTCTCCAGCCCCATTCCCTGGACAAAGCAGGATTGCCGATCGCCGCTCCTGTTCCTCCGGATTCACACTCTGTGCTAGATAATCCCTCTGCTCTCCCGATAATTCCGCGTCCCTAATGGGATTAACGGATATCTCCCTCTTCCAGCCCCGATTCCAGGCGCTGATTCCCCGACACTTCCCCGCTCCCACAGAGAGGATGCGTGGGGCTGTTCCCTGAATCCCAATCCATCTCCACGGGGCTGTTCCCTGAATCCCGATCCATCTCCATGGGACTCTCCCCTGAATCCCAATCCATCTCCACAGGGCTCTGAATCCCAATCCATCTCCACGGAGATGTTCCCTGAATCCTGATCCATCCCCATGGGACTCTTCCCTGAATCCCGATCCATCTCCACGGGGCTGTTCCCTGAATCCCGATCCATCTCCACAGGGCTCTTCCCTTAATCCTGATCCATCTCCACAGGGCTGTTCCCTGAATCCTGATCCATCTCCACAGGATTGTTCCCTGAATCCCGATCCATCTCCACAGGGCTGTTCCCTGAATCCTGATCCATCTCCACGGGACTGTTCCCTGAATCCCGATCCATCTCCACGGGGCTCTTCCCTTAATCCTGATCCATCTCCACGGGGCTGTTCCCTGAATCCCGATCCATCTCCACAGGGCTCTGAATCCCGATCCATCTCCACGGGGCTCTTCCCTGAATCCCGATCCATCTCCACAGGGCTCTTCCTTTAATCCTGATCCGTCTCCATGGAGATGTTCCCTGAATTCCGATCCATCTCCATGGGGCTGTTCCCTGAATCCCGATCCATCTCCACAGGGCTCTTCCTTTAATCCTGATCCATCTCCACAGGACTCTTCCCTGAATCCCGATCCATCTCCATGGGGCTCTTCCCTTAATCCTGATCTGTCTCCACAGGGCTCTTTTCTTAATCCCGATCCATCTCCGCACCACTGGGAAATTAGTGCTAATTAACACCTTTCCCTCTCCCAGCACTTCTGGAGTGTTATCCGTGTTTGGCTTTTCCCGCTGATCCCAAAGGCTGACGGAGCAAAATCCCAGCCCTGATTCCTGCTTTACCTCTGCTTGTGGGATGCTGGAGTTTTTTGGGATCTTTTCCCCCGGATCCGACATCCTGGAGGTTCTCCCACCCCTGGCTTGATCGGCCTGAGATGGAGCAAAGCTGGAAAATTGGGAGGAGATTTTTCCATGGCTCCATGTGGTGTCCGTGACTCCACTTTCCCAAATCCATCCCTATTCCCGCTTCCATCCCCATTCCTGCTGCACAGCTTCCATCCCCAATCCCGCCAGGGCACGGAGCATCCTCAGACAAACCAAATATTCCCATTTTTCATCCCAAATTCCCCTCCTTTTCCAGGAGATCCCGGCCCGACCTCCCAGCCAACCCAAGGAGGGGGATTGGGAATAACAGCAGCAGCCAGAGCTTGGAAAAGAGGGAAAAACACCCGGCAGAGCCTCGGATCCTCTGGATGTGCCGGGAGGCCGCGGCTCCGTGTTAATAAAACATAACCAAGCGTGGGATCATCCAATATTCCTTTAATTCAGTGCTCCCGGGAGGGCGGGAAGAGAGGCCGGGAATGTGGGAGGTCTTCCTGCTCACCGGGGCGGAGAGGAGCGCCCGGGATGTTAAACAGCTGGGAAAGCCCTCCCTTCCCATTCCCATTTTCCAGGCTGGAAGTGCCCCCCATTCCCATTCCCATTCCCATTCCCATTCCCATTCCCATTCCCATTCCCATTCCCATTTTCCAGGCTGGAAGTGCCCTCCATTCCCATTCCCATTCCCATTCCCATTCCCATTCCCATTCCCATTTTCCATGCAGGAAGTGCTCTCCATTCCCATTCTCATTCCCAATCCATTCCCAATCCCTGCCCATTTTCCATACAAGAAGCGCCCTCCCATTCCCATTCCCATTCCCATTCCCATTCCCATTCCCATTCCCATTCCCATTCCCATTCCTATTCTCCAGCTGGGAAAGCCCTCCCTTCCCATTCCCATTTTCCAGGCTGGAAGTGCCTTCCTTTCCGTTCCCAACTCATTTTCCAGGCTGGAAGTGCTCTCCCTTCTCATTCCCATTTTCCAGGTGGGAAGTGCCCCCCATTCCCATTCCCATTCCCATTTCCATTCCCATTCCCATTTTCCAGGCTGGAAGTGCCCCCCATTCCCATTCCCATTCCCAATCCCATTTTCCAGGCTGGAAGTGCCCCCCATTCCCATTCGCATTCCCAATCCCATTTTCCAGGCTGGAAGTGCTCTCCATTCCCAATCCCTGCCCATTTTCCATACAAGAAGTGCCCTCCCATTCCCATTTTCCATGCAGGAAGTGCTCTCCTTTCCCATTCCCACTTTCCATGCAGGAAGTGCTCTCCATTCCCATTTTCCAGGCTGGAAGGGCTCTCCTTTCCCCAATCAAATCCTTTCAGCCCAAAAACTCCAGGATTTTTTCCTCCCATTTTTTTTTTATTCCTGCCGGGAAGCGTGGAGCAGATCCAGAGCACGATCCACGCAAAGCAAGAGCGCCGGGAGCATCCCGACCATCCCAGTGTCCAAATCCTCCCTCTCCCGCCATGGAATCTCCCAGATTTTCCTGCTCCAAATAAAAACAACCCCGCAAATTGCCAGGGATGGGAGGGTTTAATTTGGGAAGCGCTTCCCGGAGCTCCGCTCGCCTCCGACGCCCTGTGCTAATTACGGCGGAAATTCGGGAGGAATCCCAACGATCTCCACTCCTCACAAAGCACTTCCCTAGGGAAAAAAAGCCGGAATAACGCAGGGAGACGCAAACAGAACTTCAAAAGAGCCGCCAGGAGCCGGCGTTTGTGGAAAACATCTCATTATCCAATTCCAAAGGGAAGGACTCCGAGTGGAGCCGGAGCGCTGGAGGGTTTTCCATGCGGGATGGGCTCTCTGGGACCCTCATTCCTGGTGGGAATTGCATCCTTTGGATCCTTTCTGGAACGGAATGTGCCCATTGCCTGGTGCTTTTCCAGCAGCAGATCCAGCCTCGTATCCTGCATGGAAAATCCCACTCGCCAGCAGATCCAGCGCTATCCATCCCTCCCCCATGGAAAATCCCAGTCCTCAGTGGGTCCGGTGTTATCCGTCCATCTCCATGTGGAAAATCCCGCTCCCCAGCAGATCCAGTGTTTCCATCCCCCATGGAAAACCCTCTCCGCAGCAGATCCAGCCTCGCATCCCTCATGGATAATCCCACTCCTCAGTGGATCCAGTCTGTATCCATCCATCCATTCCTGTGTCCGTCCATCCATCCATCCTTCCATCCATCCATCCATCCATCCATCCATCCATCCATCCATCCATCCATCCATCCATCCATCCATCCATTCCTGTGTCCGTCCATCCATCCATCCATCCATCCATCCCTCCATCCATCCATCCATCCATCCATCCATCCATCCCTGTGTCCATCCATCCATCCATCCATCCATCCATCCATCCATCCATCCATCCATCCCTCCATCCATCCATCCCTCCATCCATCCCTCCATCCATCCCTCCATCCATCCCTCCATCCATCCATCCCTCCATCCATCCCTCCATCCATCCATCCATCCATCCATCCATCCATCCATCCATCCATCCATCCATCCATCCATCCATCCATCCCTCCATCCATCCCTCCATCCATCCCTCCATCCATCCCTCCATCCATCCCTCCATCCATCCATCCCTCCATCCATCCCTCCATCCATCCATCCATCCCTCCATCCATCCATCCATCCATCCCTCCATCCATCCCTCCATCCATCCCTCCATCCATCCATCCATCCATCCATCCATCCATCCATCCCTCCATCCCTCCATCCATCCATCCATCCATCCCTGTGTCCGTCCATCCATCCATCCATCCATCCCTCCATCCATCCATCCATCCATCCCTCCATCCCTCCATCCCTCCATCCATCCCTCCCCCATGGAAAATCCCGCTCCCCAGCAGCTCCCTGGGAATATTTTGGGCCCCTTGTCCTTTCCCAGCCCCCCAAACCCTCCCACCCTGCTCCGAGTCACAGGTTCCTCCCACAATCCAACACTCCGGGGTTTATTTTTAGGAGGAAAGCCAGGAAAGCAGCCAAATTCCGCCCCCGGTTCTCGGGATGCTCCCGGAGCTGGTGCAGGGTGGGACGGCAGAGCCTGGGCACGTGGATCCCGCGTTCCCACGTGGATCCCGCGTTCCCACACTTTGTGCGGCTCCATCTGCAGGGAACGGGGGCAGCCAGGCCTAAAAAAAGGACGAAGATTCTCCACGGAACAGCGGGAATATCCCAAATCCCGGTCCAGGAATCCAGGCTGGGAATCTTCCAAAGCCTTGAGGGCTGAAGCTTTGGAATTCTCTCTCCAGAGGGGCAAAGCTGGAATTTCAACCCCATTAAAATCCCTTCCCAGGCCATTCCCAGCCATTCCATGGGGGTTTTCCCAAAGGAAAGGCGCAGCCACGGAGAACTCGGGATGAGGAAGGGGAACATCTCCACAAGAGGCTCACAGGGAGCTCATCCACATCCCCCTCATCCCGAAATCGGGATGATCCCGAGGATTTTGGTGGAATTTGCTGAGCTGGAGCCTTTGTGACCCTCTCCTGCTGTTCCCAGCTTCTGGGAAGAGCCAGAGATTCCCAAATCCATCCCGGGACATCCCATGGTGGCAATCACCAGCCAAAAGTGTCCCTTCCATCACTTCCCTCTTTTCCAGACCCCAGATCCAGGAGCAAATCCCACCTTGGGACCAGCCCAGCACGAGCGGCCTCCAAAGCAACGTTCTACCCATAAATCCAGGCTTATCCATGGAATTCATCCCAAAAAAAAGCCTTTCCATGGATAGGAGACCACCACGAAGCAGATCCAAGTGTCACCTCCCATCACCCTTCATCCCACCCATCCCTCCGATCCCAAATTCCCCCCAAGGAGCATCTCCCTGGCTCCAGCCCTTCCCTGTGGCTGCAGATCCTTGGGAAAGGAGCAAAGAGGTGGAAAAGCAGGAGACGCATCCCAAAGGAAGGTTCCCAGCTCCCATTTTCCCTGTCCTGGCCGCATGGGAAGCGGCTCCAGGATTTATCCTTGGGCACAGGGAGGTGGAGCAGGGCTTTAATCCCCTCTGCTCTCCCGTCCGGAGAAAATTGACCAAGGAATTACAGGAATGGGAAATTATTCCGGAGCTTTGAGCAGGAGACAAACGAATTCCCTGCCTCCCCTGCTCCAGGCAGGATTTTCGGGACGGAAAAGCACTCCCGGAACCAGAGGAGCCAAAATGTGTGGCCGGGAGGCCGAGAAGGGCTCGGTGGAGCCACATTCCCACCTCCACAGCCCCGTTCCCATTCCCTCCGCTGGGAATTGTGGCGTCTCCTGGCGTTTCCCCAACCTCCTTGGAGCTGAATCCAAGGTGGGAGTGGAAACGAGGCACCTTCCCTGATCCAAAGGCTTTTGGAGAGCCCCAATCCCTAATTGGATAAAATCAACAATTCCAAAGAGGGAACAACAGCCGCGGGTTATTATCGCTGCCTTTGGAATCCGCCCGCCCTTGGCATTCCCGGCGGATCCGGGTCCCAACGCGCTGAAAACAAGGCCGGTGATTGACGGGTTATTTTGGGAAAAAAGAAAAGAGGGGAAAAGCGGGAAGGAGAGAATGGAATGGGAGCGCCAGCCACGAGTTCGGAACGAGCCCGGCAGCGCGGCCGCAAGCAAACAAAAGGGCAAAGAGAGCAGCTGGATCGGGAACAATTCCAGCCCCATCCGTCAGCTGCATCCCTCCTGCCGGGACTCGCAGAGCCGGGAATTCGCACGGCCGGAGCTGCCTCCCAAAATTCAGGATCTGGGGGTTCCTTGCCTCGTTTTGCCTCTCTGTGGGGTCTGAGCACAGAGCTGGACGCGGCGTGGCAGAAGTCAAGGATTTGTCGTGGAAAAGTGGGAAAAATCCCCCAAATCCCATCACTAGGGGATCCAAGGGGGTGATGCTGCTTCGTCCCCCTGCTCCTATTCCAGGTAGGAATTTGTGCCCATTCCCAGCCCTTCAGGATGTGATTCTAGCTCCATTCCCAGCTCCCTGCAAAGCTTTTCCCTCGGCAAGCGCTGCCAGAGCCTCGGGAAGATCCTTGGCTCCGTCTCAGCCAAATTCCCATACCTGGATTCACTAAAACCCCACTCTTATCCCAAGAGCTTTTCCTTGGCAGATCCTGGAACATGAGGTGAGAGTCGGTCAAGCATTCCCAAATCCCAAGGATTTCCCAGCAGGAAAAAGCATTTTTGGTGATGGCTATGGGGAAAAAACAGGAATGGGAAACCTCTCCATGGGAAAGGGTGCCTGGTGGCATCATCCAGATGCTCCAGGACCACCCATGGATTCGGGATCCAAGACCTGGAAGAGTTTGGAGGCACCTGAGAAGCCTCCAGGCTTCCAGACCTGGAAAAGTCCAGGAGCGGCCCACAGGAATCTCCGGAGGTTTAACCGGAGCAGGAGCTGCACCTGGAGCGCGGCAATCCCGGGGATGGATCCAGGCTGGGATGAGCACATGGAGAAGGACCTGGTCATGGAAACCTCCCAAGCCCAGGGCTGATCCCAGAGCAGGAAAAGCGGGAATTCTGCCCTCTGGAGCTGCTGGAGTCCAGAGGAGGCTCCAAGGAAATGCTGGGAGAGTTGGGAATGTTCAGCCTGGAGAAGAGAAGCTTTGGGTTGACGCAATTTTGGCCTTCCAGGACCTGAAGGGGCCGACAGAAAAGACGGGAAAAGTCTGTTCAAAAGGGCCTGGAGTGACAGGACACAGGGAATGGCTCCCCAATTCCAGAGGGGAAATTGGAATGAGTTTTTTCCGGAAGGAATTCCCGGCTGGGAGGGTGGGGAGGCCCTGGCACAGAATTCCCAGAGGAGCTGTGGCTGGATCCTTGGGAATGTCCAAGGCCACGCTGGAGCCACCTGGGATAGTGGGAGCCGTCCCTGCCCGTGGCATGGGATGGGATGGGATTGAAGGTCCCTTCCCACCCAGAGCATCCCAGGATTCCGTGGAATGGAGCCGGGAATATTTAACAACTGCCCAGGGCAGGGCCCGCTCAGCTCCGGGCTCCCGGCACCTGGATCCCAATTCCTTCTCCCAGGCCCAAGGGCACCAACATTCCCAAGCCAAACCCTACAACATTCCCAAGCTTTGGTTTTGGGGGATGCCAACAATCCCAAGGGAATTTGGGGAGTGAACACCCCCAAACCGAGCTTGGGGATCTTTGGGAACGCTCCGGGAGCAGCCACGATTTAACACAGGAGCTTTTCCATGGAGAAATAAAGGCGGGAATGTCTCCCTGTCCCGAAGTTGTTGATTATCCTGGAAAAGCACAAGGAGAGGGAAGATCCTTGCCAGAGTCGCAGCTTTTTCCCGAGCTCTGGATTGGAAGTGGCAGCTCCCAAACGCAGCCGGTGGGAAGAGGGAAATTGGGCTAATTGGGAAAGGGCAATTAGCACAGCGAGGGGGATTTTCCGAAGGGGCTGCGTGGCCTGGATTTACCCGGAGAGGCTCCGTGGAAATGTGGGATTCGTGGACACAGCAGGAAGAACTTCCAGAAAAAGAGCTGAACGCGGGATTTGATGGGAAAAGCGTTACTAGGAAAGGGTGGCAGGAATGTGGGATGGATTTTTGGGATTTACAGGTGAGTTAAAGCAGGATTTCATCCCCGGCTCCTCCTTTTCCCACACAATTCCCACCAAATTCCGACTTCCATTAAAAAGAAACAGGAGCAGGTGGCTCCCACCACCCTGAGGAAAGCCCCACGCTGGGTTTTCCCTCCAAAAACGAGGAAAAATCGGCTTTTCCAAGTTGGAAAAGGATCCAGCCGGGGGGTTCCATGTCAGCTGGGTTTTCCCTGCCAGGAAAACCTCGGGGGGAACAGAGAGGGGAGAGAATTCCAGGTAAAATCCCAACCGCAAAGAGCTTTTTTCCCCAGCTTGATTTTTTCAGGGATATCCCCAAGGACAAATCCCTGAAAAGCTTCAAACACTTGGATTTTCCCCTTTTTTTCCCCCCCCCCCTTTCCCGGCTGGGGGTGGGAAGCAGAAGCCAACGCAAATCACCGGGATAAAACCTCTGGAAATCTCCAGGAACGCGACACTTTCATCCCTCCCCGGAGGCTTCGCCACGGCCCTAAAACAACCCTCGAGGAGCCCTTTATGGGGCCGTATTTCAGGCGGGGAGCGAAGGAGCCAGCCCTGATCCCAGAATCCATGGATTTGGGGAAGAGGGGAGCTTTTCCAGCCTGTTTTCCTGGCGCTCCGGCTCCTTTTCCATGGTCCAGCCGCTGCCTCCTCCGCGTGGCCTCGTTTTTCCCTCCTGACGGCTCCTTAACCCACTTAGCCCCGGCCCCGGCGGCTTTTTTCCTTTTTTTTTTTTTTTTGGACAAAAGGAGAGGTTGAGCCGAGGACAAAGGAGAAAAAAAAGCTGGAATCCGAGGGGTGATGCTCCCGGAGGGCTGGGAAACACCTCGGGAATGATCCCAATCCCGCCCAGCTCCGTTTGGGGGTCACAAAAGGGCTTTTCCTGACCGGGTGAGGGATGGAAAAAAGGGCTGGAAAGCCCAACAAAGCTTCCCACGGATGATTTGTAGGGCGGGAAGTGCTTCCAGAGGGTTTCTGGGGATCGCTCCGGCAGCGGGATCCTCCGGGATGCGGCAGGGATGAGGGGGTCAACGAGGGGACAATAAACCAGGCGAAATTCCCTACAAAACAAAAGGGATTTGGGGGTCATACGGCAAACGTGGGGATGAACAGCGGGAATTGGCGCGCTGGGGACGTGCCCACCTGGATCTTCCCGGTGTTTGGATCCCTTGGATCCCTCAGCAGGCGGGCTGGGGAGGGCACGGAGGGCTGGGGAGGGGACAGAGGGATGGGGAGGGCACAGCGGCGGCTCCGGCCAAGGATGCCGTCAGCCAGGGAAAAGCCATCTGCCCTCGGAAATTCGGGAATGGCGAGCGCTCTGCCTCCCCGAAATTCGGGAACAACGCTCTGCCTCCCCGAAATTCGGGAACAGCTCAGCCCCCGCTGCGCCGAGCAAAGGGAGGCGCCCCAAAACCAGGATTTGGCCGGGATTTGGGGCTGTGTGGTGCAAAACCAGAGCTCGGGCTGGGGTTTTTTGGGACAGCCGAGGGGAGGAATCGCGGAATTCCAGGCCGGGTTGGGCTGGAATCCCAAAAAGAGCACGGGCAGGGGCGGCCTCCATAGGGAAGGAGATGCTGAACACGGCGGATCTTCGGGATCCAGCAAAGCCGCGAAGTTCCTGCGGGGTTTGAGAGCCCAAATCCAGCTCCTGGATGTCCAAATCCAAGCAATTCCCTACGCCGCATCCATCACTTCATAACCCGCAACCCCTCCGGGCTCCCCGAGCTCCTCCAGCCCCTCCACGAACCAACTTTGATCCCATTTTCCCCCCCCTCCCCCGCCCAAAAAAAAAACCCCCCACCCCACAAGCAGAGATTTCCCCGCTCCGGAATCAACAGCACGAGAGCAACCGCCCGATCCGCGGCGAGAAAAAGCAGGAGAGAGGCAGGAAAAATGATCCCTGCGCCAGTGACAGACAGCTGGAGCTACGGAAAAGCCGGGGGGATGCGTTGTTCCTTGGAAATTGTCTGTCCGTGACCTTAAAACGGCGGCGGAGGAGAGCGGGGAGGGGAAGGAGCCGGGGCTGGGTTTGGCACAAGTTCCCCCCCCTCCTCCCCTCCTTTTCCCGAGCGGGTTTTATTCCCGATGCTGGGATCGTGTGGGATGCTCGGGATGAAAGGGGGGGGGGGAGAGGTGGCTCGGAGCAGCAGCCGCAGCCCGGCAGGACCCAAATCCCAGCGGGAAAGGCCAAGAGGGATGCGGGGAATTCTTGCCAGAGCCCAAATCCAGGCTGGGCTCCTGCTCGGAGATCCCGGAGGGATGGAGCGGGAGCAGCCGGGGAAGAATCGGCTCCTTTGTGTGGCGCCGGCCCCGCAGAGCCGAGGCTCCCCCGCCCCGCGCCCTGCAGCGGCTGCCGGCGCTTCCCGGAGAGGAAAAAGTCCATTAAAAACCCAAAAAAAAAAAAAAAAAGGGAGATGCCGAGCAGGCTCCGCTCGCGCCTCCAGCTCCCGGAGGCTGGAAAAGCTCCCGGTTTCCCGGGAGCAGCCGGGGCTCGGGAAGGAGCGGCCACCTGAGACCCCCGAGCGGGAATTTTGGGAGGGGGTGGGGGGGGGGAAAGGAGGGAATTGGCCTCAAATGGACATGGAATAAAATTCCACGGCTGCTCCTGAGGCTGCGGGATGAGAGGAGGGGAAAGTTTCCCTCCCCGGGTGTTTTCCCCTCCCCGGAGCCGCGGTTTTGGGGCTGCGGTGGGGAGCGGAGAGGAGTCCCGGGGTGGTTTTTGGGGTCTCGGGCAGCTGCAATCCCCCAGCACAGCGGGGATTTGGGGGATGCTGCTCCCTGCTCGGCGTTTGGGGGTCCCAAAGGAGCAGGAGGGGCTGCGACCCCCCCAAAACTGAGCTCGTGGGGGTCCCCAGAGCACAGATTCCCACCCCCGTCTGGAGCAGGGGTGGGATTCGCAGCCGGAGCCCGGGAGAAGCGGGAAAAGGGGACACGGGGGTGGCCCCATGGATGAGACCCCCCGGCCTCTCCCGGGGTCCCCCAGCGCCCCATTGCTGGGTGCAAAGCAGGCGCCCCATTAACGGCACCCCAATAACGGCGCCCCATTAACGGCACCCCAATAACGGCGCCCCATTAACGGCGCCCCATTAACGGCGGCCACACCAGTGCCCGGTTATGGGGTGCCCCAATAACAGATCCCACACCAGTGCCCGGTTATGGGGTGCCCCAATAACAGATTCCACACCGGGTTAGGGGGTGCCCCATTAAAACCCTCCTCTTTAGGGGGTGCCCCATTCACAGCTCCCACACCAGTGCCCGGTTATGGGGTGCCCCAATAACAGATCCCACACCCGTGCCGGGTTATGGGGTGCCCCATTCACAGATCCCACACCAGTGCCGGGTTATGGGGTGCCCCAATAACAGATCCCACACCCGTGCCGGGTTATGGGGTGCCCCATTCACAGCTCCCACACCACTGCCCGGTTATGGGGTGCCCCATTGATGACTCCCACACCCGTGCCGGGTTATGGGGTGCCCCATTCACAGCTCCCACACCAGTGCCCGGTTATGGGGTGCCCCATTGATGACTCCCACACCCGTGCCGGGTTATGGGGTGCCCCATTCACAGCTCCCACACCAGTGCCGGGTTATGGGGTGCCCCAATAACAGATCCCACACCCGTGCCGGGTTATGGGGTGCCCCAATAACAGATCCCACACCAGCGCCAGGTTATGGGGTGCCCCAATAACAGATCCCACACCCGTGCCCGGTTAGGGGGTGCCCCAATAACGCCCCCAGACCGCGTGTCCCAGTAACCAACCCCAATTCCCCGCTCCAAACCCATTCTCCTCTCCATGGGCGCCCCCCCTCCCCCATCACCCCAAACCCCAGGGCGGGGGCGCCGAACCCCGGTGCGGGGGTCACCCCATCCCTCCCGCGGGCCCGGGGGGTCCCTGTCCCCTCGGGGGGTGACACTCACCCAGCGCCAGGTGCCGCAGGTGCCCGAGCAGGAGGCAGAGGGGCAGGGGGCTCATGGTGCCCATGGTGCCCGCGGAGGGGGCTCAGCGGGGCCCCCGCGCCGGGGGGCGGGCGGGCATCGCCGGGCACGGGAGGGGGCTCGGCCCGGTCCGGGAGGGTGCTCGGTTCGGTCCGGGAGGGGGCTCGGTTCGGTCCGGGAGTGGAGTGGGCTCGGCTCGGTTCGCTCCGGGAGGGGGCTCGGTTCGGTCCGGGGAGGGGGCTCGGTCCGGGGAGGGGGCTCGGCCCGGTCCGGGAGTGGAGTGGGCTCGGCTCGGTTCGGTCCGGGGAGGGGGCTCGGTCCGGGGAGGGGGCTCGGCCCTGTCCGGCGCTGCCCCCCCGGGGCCGCAGCTCCGCCGCCGCCGCCGCTGCCGCCCTTAAGCCGATTTGGAGCAGCCGGAGCCGAGCGGGGCTGAGCGGCCGCCCCCGGCCCCCCCGGGCTGAGCCCGCCCCCGGCCCGGCCCCCGGGAGGGGCTGAGGGGGGCGGGATGGAGCGGGGGGCGGGGAGGAGAGAGGGGGGAGGGAGAGGGGGATGGAGCGGGGGGGGAATCACGGAGGGATGCGGGGGGATGGATCCAGGGGGGGATGGATTGAGGGGGGATCCAGGGGGGATGGATTGAGGGGGGATCCAGGGGGGAGGGATTGAGGGGGGATCCAGGGGGATGGATTGAGGGGGGATCCAGGGGGGAGGGATTGAGGGGGGATCCAGGGGGATGGATTGAGGGGGGATCCAGGGGGGATGGATTGAGGGGGGATCCAGGGGGGAGGGATTGAGGGGGGATCCAGGGGGATGGATTGAGGGGGGATCCAGGGGGGATGGATTGAGGGGGGATCCAGGGGGGAGGGATTGAGGGGGGATCCAGGGGGATGGATTGAGGGGGGATCCAGGGGGGAGGGATTGAGGGGGGATCCAGGGGGATGGATTGAGGGGGGATCCAGGGGGGATGGATTGAGGGGGGATCCAGGGGGGAGGGATTGAGGGGGGATCCAGGGGGATGGATTGAGGGGGGATCCAGGGGGGAGGGATTGAGGGGGATCCGGGGGGGAGGGATTGAGGGGGATCCAGGGGGGATGGATTGAGGGGGATCCAGGGGGGATGGATTGAGGGGGATCCAGAGGGGAGGGATTGAGGGGGGATCCAGGGGGGAGGGATTGAGGGGGATCCAGGGGGGATGGATTGAGGGGGATCCAGAGGGGAGGGATTGAGGGGGATCCAGGGGGGAGGGATTGAGGGGGATCCAGGGGGGATGGATTGAGGGGGATCCAGAGGGGAGGGATTGAGGGGGGATCCAGGGGGGAGGGATTGAGGGGGATCCAGGGGGGATGGATTGAGGGGGATGGATTGAGGGGGGATCCAGGGGGGATGGATTGAGGGGGGATCCAGGGGGATGGATTGAGGGGGGATCCAGGGGGGAGGGATTGAGGGGGGATCCGGGGGGGATGGATTGAGGGGGGATCCAGGGGGGAGGGATTGAGGGGGATCCGGGGGGGAGGGATTGAGGGGGATCCAGGGGGGGAGGGATTGAGGGGGATCCAGAGGGGAGGGATTGAGGGGGATCCAGGGGGATGGATTGAGGGGGATCCAGGGATGGATTTTGGGGGATTGAGGGGGATCCAGGGGTGGATTTTGGGGGTTGCAGGGATAGATTTTGGGGAATTGAGGGGGATCCAGGGATGGATTTTGGGGGGGATGCAGGGATGGATTTTGGGGGCACTGGGAGCTGAGGGAGTGGAAGGGGCAGGGGAAGGGGAGAGGGGTGACAGGAATGGGGACACGGGGGTTTGGGGGGAACATGGATGCAGGAGGGGTTGGGATGCAGGGTTGGGATGTGGGATGTAGGGTTGGGATGTGGAATGTAGGGTTGGGATGCACGGTTGGGTTGGGATGCACGGTTGGGATGTGGGGTCCAGGATTGGGATGTGGGATTGGGATGTGGGATTGGGATGTGGAATTGGGATGTGGGATGCAGGGTTGGGATGTGGGATGCTGGGTTGGGATGTGGGGTCCAGGATTGGGATGTGGGATTGGAATGTGGGATTGGGATGTGGGATGCAGGGTTGGGATGTGGGATGCAGGAGGGGTTGGGATGCAGGGTTGGCATGCAGGGTTGGGATGCAGGGTTGGGATATGGGATTGGGATCCAGGAGCAGGGACCCACAGGGATGTGGGATACAGGCCAGGTTGGGATACAGGATTTTCCCCCAGGATTGGAGGCAGGGGGAGAAGGGAGGGAAAACCCAGGAATTCCAGCAATTCATGGATTTAACTGGATGGGGTTTGCATGGATCCAGCAGAGCCTGGTTCCTGTCAGGGAGGTTTTTTGGGAATCAAATCCCACCAGTTTGGATCAGACTGGTGTTACCAGCCTGGAATTCCGGCTGTTCCCCATCCCCCAAAAGCCAATTCCATGGAAAACCCCCCAAAATCCCACCCCAGGTTCCTCTTTCGTTTGGGGAAAAAACACTGGGACAAAGTTTTGGAGTCACCCATCCTTCAATGTCCGGAAAACCGGGACAAAACCAACCCAAATCCCGGTGTCCCTCTCCAGCTCCTCCATTTTCCCCCCTCACGAGGAGTTTTCCATGAAAAACGGAAACACCAGGAGTCAAAAATTCCCGGATCCATCGTCGCAGGATGACCCAATCCAAGACTTTTTCCCTCGGCCGCCGGAGCCCAAAGTCTGGCTCTTCCCATCCATTTTTCCATGGAAAAACCACAACCTCCACATTCCCAAAATTCAGCTTTCCCAGCATTCCCACTTTCCTTAGCCAAGGGCTTTTTCCATGGCTGAAAGCTCCCATTGGATGGGAGTGACCCCTGGATGAGGCAGGGGAGGATTTTCGGGAAGTTGGGAATTCTTTCCCAAAGATTTCGCGGCTCTGATGCCTCCTTGGAAAACAACACCAAACCAGGATTTCAAAAATTCCCACATTTCCACTCCTTCCTGACGGGAATTTCAGCCCCGGCTGCACAACCTCGGCCCGGAGCCATGATCCAGTGGGAGAAGGATAAACGGGAATAACCCGGAACGCTGCTAGCCGGATTTGTGATCCGAAGGCAAAGCTTCCTTGGCAGCCTCCAGATTCCGCGGGCAAATCCCGGGAGCAGCTCCCGGCCCATCAGGCGGCTCCCAGGACATCGGAGGAGACAGGGAGCGACGGAAACTGTGGGATCCGTGTCCGGATCGCTCCGATTTCTCCCGGCTTTTAATTCCCTGTGAATCCAACAGCTGGTGAGAGCTCCCTTGGAATGCCCCAGGGAATTCCCGGCCTTGGGAAGGGCCGGAATGAGCCGAGCCGGTGGGGAATGATGCTCCTGCCTCGTCCGAGCGCATCCACCGGGGCGATTATTCCCAATGTTTTCATAAAGAAGGATTTTCCCGCTGCCCCTTGCAAAGCCGGATCCCTTCACTCCCTAAAAAAACCAATCCCTGTTTTTGGATGGAGCTGGTGCCCTCCCGTCCTTCCCAGATTCCCGAGGGATCGATCCGGCCTGGAAAACCAGGTGCAAACGTCCTTCCTGCAGTCCTTTGGGAGCAGCCGGAATCCAGGGCAGCGCATTCCGGGTGAGTCTCCTCCACCCGCCCTCGGCGATGGGAATTTGGGCCAAGAAGAGGCTCCCGAAGGGAAAATTTCCCAGTTTGGTTCTTTTTTCCCGACCTTTCCAGAACAAATCCAGGTGCTAAATCCCAAATTAGAGAAGAAAACCCCAACTTCAGGGAAGAAGTCCTGAATTTTGGGAGAAAGTCCCAAATTCAGGGAGAAAGTCCCATATTTAGGGAGGAAATCCCGAATTTTGGGGAGAAGAGTCCCAAATTTTAGGAGGAAATCCCAAATTTGGGGGGTAAAGTCCAAGATTTACAGAGAAAGTCCCAAATTTTGGGGAGAAAGTCCCAAATTGGGTAAGAAAATCCCAAATTCAAGGAGAAAATCCCAAATTGGAGGTGGAAATCCTGAATTTAGGGAGAAAGTCCCAGATTTAGGGAGAAATACCCGAGTTTGGGGGTTAAATCCCAAATTTTGGGAGAAAATCCCAAATTTTGGGGGTAAAGTCCCAGATTTAAGGAGAAAGTCCCAAATTTTGGGGAGAAAGTCCCAAATTTAAGGAGAAAATCCCAAATTTAAGGAGAAAATCCCAAATTGGAGGTGGAAATCCTGAATTTAGGGAGAAAGTCCCAGATTTAGGGAGAAATATCCGAATTTGGGGGTTAAATCCCAAATTTTGGGAGAAAATCCCAAATTTGGGGGGTAAAGTCCCAGATTTAAGGAGAAAGTCCCAAATTTAAGGAGAAAATCCCAAATTGGAGGTGGAAATCCCAAAGTGGAGGAGAAAGTCCCAAATTTAGGGAGAAAATCCTGAATTTGGGGGGTAAAATCCCAAATCTAGGGAGAAAATCCTGAATTTGGGGGGTAAAGTCTCAGATTTAAGGAGAAAGCCCCAAACTGGAGGAGAAAGTCCCGAATTGGGTAAGAAAATCCCAAATTGGAGGTGGAAATCCCAAATTTAGGGAGAAAGTCCCAGATTTAGGGAGAAATACCCGAATTTGGGGGTTAAATCCCAAATTTTGGGAGAAAATCCCAAATTTGGGGGTAAAGTCCCAGATTTAAGGAGAAAGTCCCAAATTTTGGGGAGAAAGTCCCAAATTTAAGGAGAAAGTTCCAAATTTAAGGAGAAAATCCCAAATTGGAGGTGGAAATCCCAAATTCAGGGAGAAAGTCCCAGATTTAGGGAGAAATTCACGAATTTTGGGGGTAAAGTCCCAAATTTAGGCAGGAAACCCCAAATTTTCAGGAGAAAGTGCCAAATTTAAGGAGAAAGTGCCAAATTTGGAATAATCGGGAATTTATTCTGGAGCGTCACCCTGGGAAATGAATCCCGGGGGGGAAATTTGGATGGAGCATCTCCTCGGACAAATTCCAGGGATTTTTGAGCAGGGAAATCCCTCCTGGAATGGGGTCTGGGAACCAAAGAAACGGGAGGATTGGGATGGAAAATCCACCGGTGACCAAAAACCGGGAAAGGCAGCAGGAAAATCCAAGAGTGGGAGCGAGGAAAGGCCGGGAATATCCCCGTGTTCCCGGAGCCACCGGCTCCAGCTTCCAGAAAATCCCAGGAGCTGGGAAAAACTGGGGAATTGGGAGGGGAAAGACGGGAAAACTCGAGGCTCGAAATGAATTTGGAATTTTAACGGGAATTTTCTTGGAATTGAGGGGGTGAAGGATGGAGTCGGTGCCAGGTCGGAGCTGCCCGTGAATTCCCACGGGATTTTTTGGGATCGAGGCAGTTCTCTGGTGGCTTTGGCATGGAGAAGCCTGGAAAAAAAGTGGGAAAAGGGGGAAATAATTCCCTATTCCGAAGGTGAGGGATGAGGAGGAGTCGGAGTCGAGCCTCAAAATTCCTGCCCGGATGAGGGAAGTGGATTTGGGTTTTCACGGGGTTTGGGATTTCAACACTGATTTGGGGAGTCAGGAATAATCCCGATTTATCCTGCAGGGATCCAGGAGGTTGGATGGAGGGTTGGTTTTTTGGGAAGAAGGGTTGGAAGTGCTGCTTTGGGAATGTTTAGGGATAAAACGGGATCGGTGCCTGGATGTGGAATTTTTGGGATGGATGGGAAGGACGGGGGATCCCAAGCCTGGTTCTGAGGCGCTGGCACCAAAAATTCCCCAAAATTCCCCAAAATTCCCCAAATTTCCCAAAAATTCCCAAAAAATCCCAGAAATTCCCAGAAATTCCCCAAAATTCCATAATCTCCTCATTTCATGCTCAGGGCCACTTCCACGGGGGAAATTTCCAGTGCAAATCCCGAAAAAAAAACCTGGCTGAGGCTCCGGACAACGGGAAAAACCCCTTGGAGCACTTGCCAGCCCCAAATCCAACCCATGGAATCCTCTCCCATCCAGACAGACACAGGGAAAACCCCTTGGAAAAGCGGGGACGGCTCCGCACTGCTCCAGAGCTGCTCCCCCCAAAAAAGTGGGATTTTAGGATATTTCGGGCATTTCGTGGGAGCATCCCTGGCTTTGCACCGGTTCCTCCTTCCTGCCGCTTGTTTTTCCTGGTTTTTTCATGGAATCTTCTCCCTCTGCAGGTGACGCAAGGTCCCCGAGCCCGGCCCCTGCTGCCCTCTCATCCCGGAGATCTCCGGGATTTTTTTCCGGGTGTCCATCCCAATCCTTCACTTCCCAAGGCCTGTCAGGTCCTCTTTGTGTCCAGCGCCTCTCTCCGCCCACGCTGGAGCTTCCAGGAGCCTGATCCCGGATTTTTCCTGGATATCTCCATAGGTAACAGGACAACGCATCCATTTTTCCATGGGAAAATCACTCCTAAAAGGGTTTTCCTTGGGAAATTCAGGGGGTTCCTGCCCTGAGCGCTGGAACATTCCCAAACTGGGAATGCCGCTGGCAGTGGGAGCTTTTCCAGCTCCGCCTCCGTCCCTTCCCGACCTCTGCTCCTGCCCTAAACCTTGGGAAGAGCCAAGGCTGGGAAGGCTCAGCAGGAGCAATGGGATTGGACAGGTGCCTGGAGCCGCCGGGAATGCGGCAGGAGCGGATCCGGTGGGATCCCTGCACCTGGCTCCGGGATGAGCGGCTTTTCCGCGCGTTTCCCGCCCCAAAGGCTCGGGAGCAAACACAGCCGGGGCTGCTCAAACAGCGACGCCGCCGGATGGATCCCGGGATATTGACACTCCTGGAAAAACAATCCCACATTCCCAGCTGGCACCTCCCGGCACGGCTCATCCCCCATTCCCAAATTCTGCTCCATCCCACATTCCCAGCTTGGGAATTTCCCATTGGGGAATTCCTCCCAAATCCACAGCCCGGAGGGATCAGTCTGCTTCCTTTGGGAATTCCAGAGCCTGGACGATTGCTCCACTTCCTTTGGGAATTCCAGAGCCTGGAGGATTGTTCCACTTCCTTTGGGAATTCCAGAGCCTGGAGGATCACTCCACTTCCTTTGGGAATTCCAGAGCCTGGAGGGATTGTTCCACTTCCTTTGGGAATTCCAGAGCCTGGAGGGGCTGATCCGCTTCCTTTGGGAATTCCTGAGCCTGGAGGATTGTTCCACTTCCTCTGGGAATTCCAGAGCCTGGAGGGGCCGATCCACTTCCTTTGGGAATTCCAGAGCCCGGAGGGGCTGATTCACTTCCTTTGGGAATTCCAGAGCCTGGAGGATCACTCCGCTTCCTTTGGGAATTCCAGATCCCAGAGGGATCCATGGGTTTGAGGCCCATTCCCAAAGGTGTCGATGGGATTTTCCTGTTTGGTGGGATTTTCCCGTCCTGGAGTATCGTTATTCCTTGGAATAAAAAAGGTGGATTATGGAAGCGCTGCCAGCAGCCCGAGCTACTGCAGCAGGAGAGCTAAAAATCCTTGGATTTGACCCAAATTGGAGACATTTCGGTCAATTCCCGGACATCCGTGGAAGGAAAAGGAGTTGGGGATGGGGTTGGGAGCAGCACCTCAGCGGGCGAATATTCCCAGAGGAAATTCCCAGGGAGGAAAAGCTCCAAGGCCTCAAAATGGGGATTTTGAGCAGGCCTTGGAGCCAAATTCCAGGTTTTGAGCAGGAGGAGGGAAAAGGGGATAAATCCCGCTGCCCCTCAGCCCCGAGGATCCTTCCTGGGATTTGCCAGGGAAAATGGGGATAAAGGATTTTGGAGCCAGCCCGGAGGAGACATCAGTTCAGCGCCGCTCCTCCGGAATTTGGGAATCGCTGTCAAATCCTGCCCTGATCCTCCCATCTCAGGGCTTTCCCGTGATCCCAGATTCCCATCTTCCCATCTTTCCACGTTCCCATCACTGTGGGAGCAGCTGGAGCAGGAGCTGGGATGTGAAACATCCGTGCGGCAGCGCCGGAGTTCCCGCGGGATGAATCCCGCTCCCATCTCCAGGAGAATCCATGACGTCCGTGGAAAGCAGCGTTTGGATACCAGCACGGAATCCTCGGGGCTGGAAAATCCCACTTGGAGTTTCCCATTCCGTCTGCTCCGGCTCCCGGCAGCTCCAGGGTGAGGAGAAAGTGGGAATAAGGCAGGAAAAACAAGATCCTGATTCCCACGTGTTTTCCCGTCCGTATTTTCCCCCTCTTCCCATCCCTGCTCCACCTCCCGGCGCTGGGAGCGGGATGAGCTGCGGATTGCGGATCCCGGGAAAGGAATTTAATAAATATGGAAATGGCTGCTCCTCGGGCAGGAGAGGGACGGGAAGAGGCTGGAATGAGGGATTGAATCCATCCGAATGCCTGGAGAAGAGCTGGAGGAAGCAGGGCTGGAAAAAACAGGCGGAAAAAGGGATCCGAGGGTGCCAGGGAAGATTTTCTTGGAAAACGGATCCAAACCACTGCACACAGGAAGGGAAAACACCTGAATCGGGAAAAGAGATCCCAAATCCAGAAAATCAATCCCAGATGCAGAAAATTAATCCCAAATCCAGAAATGGATCCCAGATCCGCAAAATAGATCCCAAATCCTGAAAATACATCCCGGATGCAGAAAATATATCCCAAATCCATAAAGTAGATCCCAGATCCAGAAAATAGATCCCAAATCCACAAAAATCTATCTGAAATCCAGAAAATAAATTCCAGGTCTGGAAAATATCTCCTGAATCCAGAAAACAGATCCCAAATCCCAGATCCAGATCCGCAAAATAGAGCCCAAATCCAGAAAAAGATATCCTGGATCCAGAAAATATACCCGAAATCCACAACATAGATCCCGAATCCAAAAAATAGATCCGAGATCCATAAAATATATCCCAGATCCAGAAAATGGAACCCAGATCCACCAAATAGATCCGAGATCCAGAAAAGACATCCCAAATCCACAAAATATCTCCTAAATCCACGAAATCGATCCCAAATCCACAAAATTCCAATCTTTTCTCCAATGAAGTTTCCCCCAGGGATTTTTCCAGCCTCCCATTCCTCATCTTTCCCCCAGTCCCACATTTCTCAGGTCCGGAATTCACCTCCTCCAGGCTCTGCTCCTGGAGAAATAAATCCAGCCTTGGTCGGGGCCCTTGGAGAGAATTTTTCCAGGACAGGCAGCTTTGGGAATGTTTCCCCCAAGGAATAAATCCCGATTTTCCCCCCGGGGCAGCCCTGGAGAATTCCTTGGTGTTTTAGCAGGAGCGCACTGGAGTTTTTCCCAATTTTCCAGCCCAAAAGCTCCCCAATCCAAGGAAAATCGGCATCCCTATAAAAGGTAGGAGTAGGATCTGTGGGGATGGGAACACAGCCCTGGAATGGGAGCAATGTGGGAGAAGCCCCATTTTGCAGCCCGCAGGGTTCGGATCCTAAAAAACCTTGGAAAAGAGCCAGAATTCCCAAGGAACATCAGGAATGGGACAGGAGGGGTTGGGGCAGCACAGCTCAAGCCGTGGCCTCGGCAGCCAAAATTTGGGAATGGGAAAGGATGGAATTGACCTTAAAGGATGTGGAAGAGCAGCCGGATCCAGAGGAAAATCGGGAACTCTTTTTTCCCAGAGTAAAAAGTGGGAAAAAAGGTGATTTTCCATAAAATATTGTTCCAAAATCCATGAATTTAGTCAATAATGACTCTGGAGCTTCTGATCCTCTCCCGGCCTTGGAAAAACGGAGCTGGAGCTCCAGGTTTTTCCTGCTTTTGAGCAAATCCAACAGGAATAAATCAAAGCCAGGAGTCAGAAGGAGAAGGAAGAAGGGAAAGATCCCGACCCGGCTCCCCCTGGGATGAATCCAAGAGGTTTGGGAGCCCCTGGCTTTGATGGAGCCTATATCCAGGAGAAAATCCTGCTTTTCCTGAGGTTTTGGAACCTTTCAGAGGAGGCTTTGCCCTCCTGGAGCTTGGAGTATCTCGGAATTCCAGGCACATCCGTGGCCTTTCCTGGCACACCACGGTTCCCTCCAGCCTCGGGCTGGATCGGGAGATATTCCAAGGAGGAAAAGGACTTGGAGGAATCGGCAGGAAAGGGATTTTTAGCCAGGATTTTCCTTTTGCTTCCCAGATTTCGGAGCTCTTGGGAGATCCATGAAGACATCCCCTCTCCCAGGGGACATGGGAACAGGACGAGGAGTCACCACCAGGAATATCCGTCCCGGGATGTTCCCGCTCCTTCAAAGCAAAACCTTCTCCCAGGAGCTTTTCCAGCTCCAAGAGCCGGAGAGGGAAACATTCCAGCTGGGAGAGGCGGGGATGACGGACGGAGCGAAAAGCGGGAGATGAACAGCGGAATTGGAATGAAAATTCCTGGATATCAAAGGGAAGTAAAACCCCAGGAAATCCCAAATCCTCCGGCGTTTGCTTGGAATGCTGCCAGGAGAAGGAGCTTGGGAAAAGGCCACGGAAGGAGCTGCCCCCTCCGCATTCCGGCGCCGCTCCCGAGGCCTCGGAGCTCGTCGTTCCCGATCCGGCTCCGTGGCTGCGCTGGCAGTGGGAGGCGAGGAACTGGAATTAAATCGGGATGTGGAAGAGTTCCTGCTCCATGTCCACGAAGGAGGAATCGGTGGGAATTGCCAGGCTGGGAATGGCAGGGATGGGGGAACGCGGTTGGTTTTAGGGCAGGGTGATAATGCCAGGGAAATCCAACATTTTCCAGCTCAAAATCCAGCTGGGAGCACCTTCTCCTCGTTAGGAATCCAACCGGCACCTTTTTCCCACAGAAATCCCGGAATTTCAGGAATGGCCTCAAACTCCACCTGCAAATCCCAACCAGAGACTTGGGAAAGGGTGAAAAATCCACGAAATACCTTGGAGATGTTGGAAGACACAGAATCACCCGGAAAACAGGGTCGGGTTGGAATTCCCACCCCTCTGGAGTAGCTCAAATCCATCCAGGAGCAAGGGACGTGGCGAGCTGGATGAGAAGCTTTTCCTGCAGCCAACATTCCAAAGAATTCCTGGAATGAGCCACCCCCACCCCGCCCTGGCAAATTCCATGGGTGACTCCAGGAAGTCGGTCCAGATCCGCCACTCCACGTCCCGAGGGATCACCTTTCCCAAGGCACAGAGATGGGAAGGACCTGAGGAGATCCCGGATCTCCCAGGATTCGATCCCGGGAAAGAGCCGGGAGTTCCAAAAGGATGGAAAAGAGGAGAGGAAGAGGCAGAAGGAGCCGGTTTTAGGTGGAAAATCGGCTGGAATGTCCGGCCTTGGAGCTTCACCGCAGGACAGGACTCGCCTCGGATCCGCTCCAGGAGGAATTTCTCCATCCTGGGAATGTTCGGCTGGCGGGAAGCTCCGGAATCGTTATCTCCACACGATTTAATTAAAGTCTGGCATTAATGACACAATGGCCGCTAATTAATTTAATTCATTTAATTCATTTAATTCATTTAATTCATTTAATTCATTCTCACTCCGCAGGAGATCTGGGAGGGTTCGGGGGGTTTTGTGGTTTTAGTTGGGAAGCGAAATGGAAATTCCAGCCCGGGAAGCGCGGGGGGGGGGGGGGGGGGGTTGGGAAAAAATGGGATTTGGGGAATTCGTGGGGAGCATCCAGCTGTGCCCAGGCAGGATGGGGAACCGGGAATACTGGCTGGGAACTGGGAATATTGACTGGGAACTGGGAATACTGGCTGGGAACTGGGAATATTGGCTGGGAATTGGGAATGTTGCCTGGGAAGTGGGAATGTTGCCTGGGAAGTGGGAATATTTACTGGGATTTGGGAATCTAGGCTGGGAACTGGGAATACTGGCTGGGAACCGGGAATACTGGCCAGGAAATGGGAATGTTGGCTGGGAATTGGGAATATTTACTGGGATTTGGGAATCTAGGCTGGGAACTGGGAATATTGGCTGGGAACTGGGAATACTGGCCAGGAAATGGGAATGTTGGCTGGGAATTGGGAATGTTGGCTGGGAACTGGGAATATTGCCTGGGAACTGGGAATGTTGGCTGGGAATTGGGAATACCAGCTGAGAATTGGGAATTTTTACTGGGAACTGGGAATGTTGGCTGGGAAGTGGGAATTTTGGCTGGGAATTGGGAATTTTGGCTGGGAATTCGGAATGTTAGCTGGGAAGTGGGAATATTTACTGGGAACTGGGAATGTTGGCTGGGAACTGGGAATACCAGCTGGGAACTGGGAATATTCACTGGGATTTGGGAATCTAGGCTGGGAACTT